>PVIW01004135.1:125374-142712 GCA_004026585.1 Noctilio leporinus | reverse complement strand
AGGAGGAAAGGGGTAGGGGGAAGGGGGGAGGCAGAGGCAAAGAAGGGGAGCAGCTTAGACAAGAACCTAGTATAAAGGAACCATGGACATGGACAACAGGTGGGATTGACTTTGGGGGGAAAGGGTGGGTGGGGAGGGGGACAGAGGGGAGAAAAAAAGGGATGGATGTAATACAACAACAATAAAATTAAAAGAAAAAAAAAAAAAACTAACTAACTAACTAACTAAATAAATAAATAAATAAAAGGACACCGGTTCTATTGGATTAGAACTCACCCTAATGACCCCGTTTTAAATGGATTAAGTCTCTAAAGACCCTTTCTCCAAATAAGGTCACAATCTGAGGTACTAGGATTTAAAAGTTCAACTTATAGGGCCCTGGCTGGTGGCTCAGTGGATAGGCACTGGCCTGTGAACCCAAAGGTCGCTGGTTTGATTCCCAGTTTGGGCACGTAACCAGGTCCTCAGCCAGGTCTCTAGCCAGGTTCATAGCTGCAGGCAGGTGAAAGGCAACCATACATTGATGTTTCTTCCCCTTTCTTCCTCCCTCCCTGCCCTTCTCTGTGAAAATAATAAAATCTTTAAAAATAAATAAAAATTAAAAAATAAAAGTTCAACTTATGCATTTGGAGAAGGGGGACACAGATCAATCCATTACATTGGGAGTTCAGACATTTAAAGAAAATACCTTGCTTTTTAGGTATCAGCCCAGTTTTACCTAAAATAGCATGCAGACCAAACAAAACTCGTCTTAGGGCAGAATCAAGCCTTCAGGCCCCCTTGATTAATGCTCTCTAGCGGGAGCTGATGCTTGGGCCAACCCAGAGGCACCTGCTCCCCCAGCCAGAGTTGGCAGTTTTGTACCAGGTGTCCTCCAAATGTGGCCCCCAGGCCAGCAGCACCAGTATTACCTGGGAGCTGGCTAGAAATAGCTGCTGCAGGGCCCCACCCCAGACCTGCTGAGTCAGGAACTCGGGCAAGCTGCATTTCACCAAGGCCTCCAGGAGGTTCTGTGGCGCACACTGAAGTTTGAGTCCCACCACCTCTCCCCTCTGGGACCACTTGGAGAGAACCGGCTAAGACGAGCAAAGAGTGCTACTCGGTGTCATTGAGTGTACTTAGTAATTTCAGGTTTCCTACCTCCTGGGTATTTATGGAGGGAGTCTGAGAGTCCCCTACCTTCCCATCAATACTGATCCTTTACGTTGATGATGCATTTGACAGTTTCCAAAACCCTTTTATACTCATTCCTTGCTGAGCAGTTCAACAGCCCAATCACCTGAGAACTGTAGAGATACTTTGTCCTATAGACAGGGTGCATGCGATAAAGTGGCAAAATTGTAGTAAAATAAACAAAATACCACAAAAGTGTTATATTTTGAAATAAATTTATTCTTATATGTAACTACATTATTATTTTTTAATTGTTAAAAAAGTCTCCAATTGCTAATAATAGACTCGATTCAACTTCAGAATCTTGAGCACACTTTAATTAACTTTTCTTTATCCATGGAAATCATCATGTTCTCAATCTTAGCTTTAATAGCCTCTTTAGTGGAATGAGGTTGTTTATTAACTTCTCTCTCACAAATGCTGCATACATAATAGTCGAAAGGATTTGCTTCTGGTGAACTAGGCGGCCAGATTTCCTTTGCCCAGAATTCAAGAACACTGACACAGAAATGCTTGCACTTTTTTGGTGTTATGTGCTGGTGCACCATCTTGTTGGAAAAGAAAATAACGTCTATTTGTGACTTGCTTCAACCACAGTACAACTACTCTCAAAACATCAAGGGAAACATCAGCAGTCACCTTCAAGCCTTGTGGGCAAAAATGCAGGGTCATGATATCTCCTTCATTGCTGATAACACCTAACACCATCACTAGCAGGAAATTTCATTCTCATGACAATTGGGACTTCATTAAGATTGTCACAGAGCCACCTGTTGTTTCTTCTGTTGACTATTTGGTCCTTTTGAAACTTCTTTTCATTGGAGAAGAACATCAGAGGTGTTTTTTCTTTGGGATTTTTCAATGTTGTTAGCAGTTTCCTTGCTTTTTCAAAGCACCTTTCCTTTGTCTGCTATGTCATAAACTGGCCTCTTCTAAGAACATACGATCTGTATCTGGTATCTTCAGCAATAATCTTGCAAACCGTTGCATCCGACATCTGTAGTTCTCTTGCTATGTAGCTCATTGACTTTCCTGGATCTTCATTGATGATCTCCTGGATTCTGTATACAATATCTGGACTTGTGGGATCCTTGTGTACCTTATGCGTTTTCCTTGTTGGTGTGGTGACATCAGGATCAGCATCATAATACACCTTCTTCACGTTGTAAGTATGTAAAGGGATGTTACCGAAGTCTGCAATTGCCTTAGCAGTTTGCCCTGCACGCAGTCCAGAAATTATGGTTGCTCTAACATCGTACTCCTTCGACATGACAGCTGCTCTCAGAATTTAATATTTTATATCTGAAACAATGATGTTCAATCATAACCTTAGAAACAGTTTTTCAAAATTAATAAGAAGCATGTGACATAAGGAAATGCAAAGTTATTGCCACTTTATTGCACGCACCCTGTACATGAGGAAGTGGTGTTTCAGAGTTAGGCGAAGATGCCTGTGAGATTCTACACCGACCAAAAGGCCAGGTTCTCTCCAGTTTGCCTTTCTCTCCCCGCCCCACAGTCTCAGTCAGGCTTGGTTCAGGGAATCCTCTCTCAGAGGATGAGCCTGGCATGGCTTCGAAGGCAGAAGGCAGGCGTTTGTGGGTTACTGGACTGAATCAGCCCCCAGTTGGATTCCATTTGGCTCAGACTATTAATTTGAAAAAATCAAATTCCTTTCATCAGTTACCAAAATTTTAAAAAATCAGGATATTACACATAGAAGTAAGAATTGCCACCTTCTCTGGAAAAGAAGTTGTCACTGTGTCCGGCCTGTCTTCGAGCATGGCAGCCATGACGTCCTCAGCTGGGCTCCAGACCCCCACTTCCCATCCAGACACAACATGGAGGCCAATGGCGAAGGTCCCTTCTCCTCACACTGATGCTACTGTTCGCTGAGGAGCTAAGGAGACAGTGAAATGCATATTTGTTTCTCTCAAAAGTGGGGAAATCAGATAAACTGAGAGGAATGCAGTTTTTCAGAATGGGAGGGACCTTAATTCCTTATGGAGGTGAACAGTGTTCTCTTATGTCTCATATGCAAAGTGTGTTCTTATTGAGAGATTATGACCTAAACTGCTCCTGTGAAACAAGTCCACCCCTCACTCATTTGTGTCTGTCTGGAAGGCCAGTGGTTCTCAGATGTTTTGGTTTCAGGAACCATTTCTGCAAAATTATTGAGGACTACAAAACACTTTCATTTCAGTGGGTTGTATGTAGAGTTGCTTAACATATTAGATATTTAAACTGGGAAAGTTTTCAAGCACAAGCCACAGCCCACTAGCCCTCTGAGAGCTGATGTCATCATATGCCACAGAGCTTCTGGAAAACCCCATTGTACACTCATGTGAGAAGGACAGCAAAAGGGACAAGTGACATCTTAGTAGTGTTTGCCTATGGAGCCCTTGATGGAGCCCCAGACCTGACTTTGAGAACCCCTGCTAGGCATTTGAATCTATCACCCATTTTAAGACTTTAAGAAGAAAGTGTGTCTAGTTTTCATTCCCTGCTATGGCGACAAAAATTCTAGGTCTCATGAAGTGGGGCTTAAGGAAGAGGAAGAACAGATAACAAACTTCCCTCACCAAGCTTCCCTGCAACCCCAGCACACAGCAGACCCACACATCCCACTGAGTCCTGGCCCTTCCAAGACAGTGGCCAGCACAAGCCTTTGGCAGAGAGAAAGGGCAACAGACACTCTGGTTTGGAAAATAAAAGCAAGGACCAGCCATTTTATTTCGAGACCATACACCAAGTGGCGGAGGGCAACAGGCATAAATAAGGGAGAGGGAGGAGGGTCAGGAAGTTCTACGTCTTGCAGCAGATCCCGCACTTTGATTTGTGACAGCAGCCGCAGCAGAATATGCAGATGGGGAAGTGGGTGTCTCGCCTCAGCCTCTGGAGCCCAGGCTGTGGGAAGAAAAGGAAGAGTGCGTGGGTGTGGGCCCAGACAAGGCTGTGGAGGCTCCAAAGGGAGGCCCAAGTGTTCTTACCATCAAGCCAGCTGCGCCTCTAGCTGTGTCCCGAGTCTGCAGGTCTGCAAGCTGTTCTGTCTGTGAAAGCAGAAGGGGATTGAGGATGGCTACCCAAAGGGGTTGCGTCTGGTGCTCAGATAGAAGCCCTGCTATCTGGCCCTTTCTCACCTTCCTATAAACAACCCAGTCTCCCACTCCCTCCGCAGCTGCTGCTCTTCCTTGCGGCATCGCCCTGCTTGGCCTGGATGTCAGCCCTCACCCGTCACAAGTGTCCCTGCATCCGGCACCTACAACCCGGTCCCCTCGAGTATCAGTCAGAGTGTAGTTTTACCAGGTAGGAGAGGCTGCAGTGCTCTTCCTGTGCTCGGAGGCAAGTCAGTTCACAAGCCCACCCAGGCTTGGCGTACCCACCCCTTGATTTCATCCCCGGGCACCCTCACCACCGCTCCCTGAAGCCTCCAATCAAGTGCACCCTGCTTGGGGCTTTCCCTGCCGACCCCTTCTTTTAAGCTTCAAGTCATAGGTCGGGTAACATTTTCTCACAAAACTCTCCTGCTTGACTACCCGCTCTTGATTCTCCCTCCAGTCCCTAAGCGCCCCATGGTCACTCTAGTTCGATCTCTTGTGTTGTGAGTAGCATTGACTAAACACCATGACCTTCTGTTTTGTTTTTTGACTAATTCCCTGACCAGGTTGTGAGACCAAGAGAGCAAAAGTCTCTCATCTACCTTATTCATTGCTCGATCCCCACTGTCTAGAATAGGACTGCACACAGAATAGGTCCTTAATCAGTAACGACTTGGTTCAGGGCCCCCAGTCCCTGCCGCTCGGACCCTATTTCTGTCCTTTAAGCAGCTGCCCAGCCCCACTTTGCCTTGTAAGTGCTCTGGCTCATCCTGGGGGTCTCCAGCTGCCGCCAGCAGTCCCCTCCAGGGGCCTGGCTCGCCCATCCCCACTGGACCCTGCGGGCTCTCACCTGGCGCAGGAGAGCGGAGGCAGTGGCGAGGCTGGCCAGGAGGAGCAGCAGGAGACCGGCAGCCTGGATCCGTGTGCTCAGTGCCATTGTGCTGTCTGTCTAGCTGTCCTGCTCTTAGGTCTAGGACTGCTCTGGCCTCTGGGCTGTTGCAGTTGCTTTTATGGGGCCGGCCAGGGAGGCGGGGGTACTAAGCCCCCTCCCCTTTGTCCTAACTCATTTCCAAGAAGGAAGCGGCGCCCAAAAGGCGGGAGATAAGCGGGAACAGAGTGACAGGGAACAGGGTTATGTCACTCTCAACCAGCAGAGGTGTGTCCAGGGGGTGGGGCAGACAGGGCCACAGACGCCATCTCCTGCCAGCCACCTGGGAAATACTTTTCCTGCCGTGACATCACCTTTTTGATCTCAGAAAAAATCCCCCTTTTTGCCCCAGAGGTTGAACAGGTCAATGACAGGAGCAAGGTGTCCTTATTCCCTACCCTTCCCTGACATCCTCATTCACACGGGGAAAGGCTTTCTCACCAGGGCCCTCATGGGTGCCTGGCCCACATCCCACCACCTCGGCTCTGTTCTGGGGGGAACACTGCAACAGTCGGGGGCAGGAGCTCGAGTGGGCACAGGCTCCCAGCATGTTTGTGATCTTCTAGAAGTGTCAGAACCTTAGGTTGTGGCCCTGGTACCCAGAAAATGTTCCTGTGAACTTGTGACCACGAAAGAGCAGTAGCCATAGCGGCTGCACCTCATTCACCACAGCCGATGTACTGACCAGCTCGTGTGCTAACCCAGCCAGTCCCACCTGCCCTCAAAGCAGCACTTGCCTACCTCATCCTGGGCTTGGGGCTATATCCAGAGTCCCTCGCCATCTACTCAGTCCATCCCCAACGACCTGTCTTCCCAGACACTGCTCCCTCTCAGGAGCTCACCACATGCACCCATGGCTGGTTTTCCTCACTTGACAGGAGAGGAACTGAAGGCAAAGATGGGGGCACTGCCCGAGCCAGAGCTGGCATTCTAGACTGGGCAGCCTGGCCCAGAGGCCTGTGCTCTGATCACCAGGCTTTCCTGCCTCCCCCAAACGCAGAGGGCGCAGTGGGTATGCAAAACCTGGCCCACCCTGGCTCAACGAGCTACTGTGCACATCTCATCCCACCTCCACATTCAGTGGCATCATGTTGGTGCCTCGACACTGGCAGTGGGGTATCTACACCAGACATCAGCCAACACTACAACCCAGGGATTTTCTTGGAGAGCCGGTCCCCTGGAACACTGCTGCATGGGGAGATGAACCAAGGCTGCCTGACTGTCCCAGCCATGACCTGAACCATGGGCAGTGGGTGCACATAGCCCAGAGGACCCACAAACTTGATTCGAGATGGGGCTTTGGCCATTTTGCCTAACTTGTTCCAGGATCACCCAGTGCCAGCCCTACCTTTGGAGCCTGGACAGGCTGCTGCCGAGTGAGAACTCCCTGCCATGAACTGTAACCAAGCTCACTCCAAAGCATACAAATGGGGAACCCCTGGTAAGTAGAGGTTGCTCCCTGCCATCTGCCTCCTCACTCATTCCTTGTTAGGCTGTTCCTGCCGCACACACCCTCGCTCAGCCTGAGGCCGGCCAGGAACAGCGGACAGAGCTCTCAGAGGGGAGAAATCAGTTGAGGGCATTTGGGCATTTGGGGTGCACACAGGATGGAGAACTTAACAAGATGACTGGCAGGCCTAGATTTTGGGAGTGGATGGAGTTGCGTGGGGGCTGCATGCTCAACTGCGGGGAGACAGAAGCATCCCCCAGCACTGCCTGGTGTCACCGCATCTCCACTCAGGCCAGGTTTCATCATCAGCCAGGGGCAGGGGTCACAGCACAGGCGCCAGAGCTGCAGTGCAAGGCGACAGGCTGACGCGCCAAGCTGGCTTCTTGGCCATCTGCCTTCCTTGGGGGTGGGGGGCTCAAGGCCAGGCCCCACCATTGGCTGGTGCAGAGGGAAAGGCGTCAGCCCACAAGGGCAAGGCCAGGAGCCAGTCCAGTTTTTAGAAACTGGTGACATAGGACCCCAGCCTCTCTTCCCAAAATATGGGTCCTTGACCCAACCTCTCCCCCACCCCCACATGATACATACACACCTGGGGCCCCAAAGAGAAGATTCGTTCCTTAATTCTTCCAGCCATCCAACAGACAGTGCCTTGCAGTATAGGAGCTGCCGGCCACCGACACAACAGCTGAGGCCTGTCCCCACAGAGCTCTGCTCAGACCCCACGCCCCTGCCCACACCTGACATGAACAGATACACAAACAGACAAGGCGGGGCCACATGGGGCCAGTTTATTGCAGTTAAATACCTCTCTCTCTATTTTTTGTCCATTTTTCCATAAAGAAAATTAAAACACACACACACGCCTGAAGGGAAGCAGGAATCCAGAAACAAGAAGTGGGGTGGGACATGGCCACCCTGCGTAGGTCCAGGTCCCAGGGATGGCCCCTCGAGGGCTCCCCTCCTTCCCGTAAGCACCGGATCAGTACCTCTAGAGACCAAGGAGGCTGCAGGGTATGGCAGGGCCTCTGTCCTCCTCCCTTTTGCCTTCGGGCGAGACCACTAGAAGTGCTGGGGCTTAGTGGGGGCTGGGAGAAGGGACACAGACAGACAGGGGAGGGAGGGTATCATTTCCATGTTGAGGAGAGCGGTGGGTGCTTATCCACAGAAATGCATTACTTCTCCCCATTTTTTTTTTTTTTTTTTTGTTAAAAATCTACTATAAAAAAACGCAGCTGGGGGAGGGGCATCTGTCCCTCTCTGTGCTAAGGGCTGGGGAAGGGGACAGCAGAGGCCCAGAGGTGGGCCCGTTGCATGATGGGGTGGGCGTCACTGCCGGTTGCTCTCGCCCACCATCTCCAGGTTGTGCTGCTGCAGCTGGGCGCGAAGCACGGCATTCTCGTTCTTCAGTTCCTCAATCTGGCGGATACAACAGGGGAGCGAGGATAGCTCCCTGCACCTTGGGGTCCTGCCTTCCCCTCCCAGCTCCCAGCCCCGGCGCTCACCTGCTGCCTCAAGAGCTCATTGTCCATCTGCAGCCGCTCGGCCTCCTTGAAGGTCTCCTGCATGCGCTGGTTGGTCTGGCGCAGCTCCCGGATGTAGTCGCAGGCCTTCGACAGGATCCCCCCTTTACTCTGGGAGGGGTGGGCAAGAGCATTAGCTTGAGCACGGCTCACACCAGGGCAACTCTCCTGTTTGGGGGTCAGGCAGGCTTTCTGGGAGGGTCAGGGGCACTCACTGCTCCTGTCTTGCTGTTGTCTGCGTTACAATCTGGAATGATTTTTGAAAGTTGGACAATCCAGTTGTTGATCTTGTCCCTCCGCCTCCGCTCCACTGCAGGAATGACAGCAGCAACAACAGCTAGGTTTACAGCACTTCCTGTGCCCCTTGGTGATTTGCCCCCCTGAGGTAGGTGCTGGCAGAGACCCCAGGTGGCTGAGGAAGAGGGTGGGCCCAGGGCAAGGTCACACTGCTAGCAAATACAGGGTCAAGATCCGAAGACAGACGGCAGGCTCCCCGCCTGCCTCACACTGCTTCTCACAAGGAACAAAGGTAGTTTCACCCTCAAGTGCCACACACACCTTTAAAGCAGAATCAACAGTGGGAGACTGTGGGTTCATTTTGTCGGCCTATTTTTAAAAATTTGAGCCAACATTTAAAAATTAGGAAATGTCACACAATAATTAACATCTTTTGAAAAAAGAAGTTGTGGCTACAGTGGGTATGTATTCTTGAGAGGCAAAAATGGGCCAGGGTCCATTTACATGGGAGTCACGTGCCCCTCTCCGGTCCCCTGCATTTGCTTCTTCACAGTCCTCACGTTTCCCCAGAGCACAGGACTATTTTTCTTCACCTTTAAAATCATAGTCTGACCGTGTCACATCCTTGTTTAAAACCCTCCTCCAGAGACCCAGCAACAAGTCCCAGATCCCCAGAACGGCACTTGTGGCTGACAGAGGCCTGGCCCACCAGGACACTTCGTCACCCAGGAACTACGTGAACACTACCTTAAAGGCCAGGGATAGTAAGCCGATAGAGGATTTCACTTGGAAAAAAAAAAAAAAATCCAGATTTGTGATTTTCACACAACGCCATAATCGCACACTGCCAGCTGAGTTGGGCAGCAGCTGCCCCCTTCAGATAAAGCATGTTTTCTCTCTGGCTTCACACCAGGCCATCAGGTCCTGACCTAATGACAGCCGCCCAGGGTCTGCCTGCACTGAAGTCCTCTGGTTTGGGCCGATTAAAGCAAACCTGTCCCAGCCCTTCCTTCCCTCCCAACCCCAGTAGTAGGCACTGGTGGAGTCCCACAAAAAAGCCTAGCTATCCTCCAACTCTCATGCACACTCAGGCCCCTATGGATGGCTTGCGGACAAATGCAGGCATGCTTGTAACAAGGAGATGCGGACTATATGGAGGATTCAGAAAGAAGGGCGAGATGTTTTCTCAGGGTTGGGCACTGCTGATGGGAGACTGGGGAGCCAGCTGAACAAGGGTGGGAAGAGGGGTGGGACAGGAGAATGCCCCTTAATCCTCACCTCCTGAGGCCAGTACCCTGACCCTGGTGTTCCCTCAAAGAACACATGAGGTCACTAACAGACAAATCACACTGTTTTCTCTTGGCACTTGGTTTTGTCCACTCATCGCTGACCAGTCCTTCCCACCTCCATGTGCTCCCCAATCTGGCCTGGTGACAACACTCCTATGTTGCAGGACTCGCCTCCTCCCTTGCTCTCCTCTTTCCTGAGAAGCCTCCCCAACACCATGACAAGAACAGTGCCCAGCAGAACTTCATCTGACCCCTACCCTGGGCCCCACTGTTGTCAGGGTGAGAACCTTCCCTTCAAGGACAGCCATATCTGTCTTAGTCTCTGGCTACAAGGTGGCCAAAAGCTGCAGCACAACCGAAAGTGCAGCCCACGCCTGGTGGCATGGCCCACCCCAGTAGCGTGCCTTCTCCATTCCCAAGGTCTCAGCTGAGGAACTCAGCAGCGGATGGCTTTTTTCTCCCACCTTCACGCATTCCAACTTCATGAACTTGGGCACCCTGGCTGCAGCTCTATCTCCCATGTACTCCTCATTTCAAGCCACCAGGGGGCAGGCACGGGGCACGTGGCACATTTCCAGTTTGTATTTACTTCTTAAAAATGTACAGCCTGCCTTACTGAGTGCATGGTCCTCTGAAAAGATTGGAGTTCAGGGTAAGCCCAATCTTTGCCCTCTTGGCACTCACTCTGAAGTGCACGTGTATAGGTGATAAGGAGACACCCACATTAAAAGATAGGTGCTATAATTCAAGGTTGTGCCAAGTACCTGGGGAACCCCAGGGTAGAGGAATGATTTCTGCATGGGGATGGGGTTGGGTGTAGCTTCAAAGACAGAGAGGAAACATCTGGGCTTGTTTCTGAGGGGAGAGGCACCAGGCAGACAGGTGTCAAGATCCTAGAGACGGTGACATAGAAATATTTGGCAGGGTAGGGCATGGAAAAGGGTGGTTGGAACATGTGAAAACAGGCTGTGAAGGCCTGGAATGCCCTGACAATGGGTCTGGACCTCAGCTCTTACTCTTGGGGTCCAGGCCATTGAGTCTGGAGCCCTTCATTAAGCAGGTGGTGATGTGGTTGGCCTGTGGCTTGGGAAGACCAGCCTGACACACTTGAAATGAAGGAGAACCATTAAGACCAAGGCCACGTGTATCCCACAGAAGTGCTTCAGTTACACCCATACCATATTTAAAATACAATTTACAGGTAAAACCTGCCAGGACTGAAGGGAGAAATGGACAAATTCACAAGTATACTTGGAGACGTCAATACTCCTCTCAGTAATAGACAGAACAAGTAGACAAAAAACCCAGGAGGGTAAACCTGATCAGTGTCAACCAACCTGGCCTAGCTGACACTAAGGGAATGCTCTGTAACAGCAGTGGACACATATTCTCTCCTGCAGAAAGTTTCACGAAGATAGATCATGTTTAGGCCATGTAATAAGTCTTAATACATTTCTGAGAACTGAAATTATATGGAGTATAATGAAACAAAATTAAAAATCAGTAACAAAAAGACATCTAGCAGGGGCAGGGGAAAGCAAAGGGGGAAAAAATGAAACAATTGTAATACAACAATAAGAAATAAAATTAACTTAAAAAAAACAAAAAGACATCTAGCTCTGGCTGGTGTGGTTCAGTGGATAGGTGCTGGCCTGCAAACTCAAGGGTCGCTGGTTCGATTCCCAGCCAGAGCACGTAACCAGGTTGCAAGCCAGGTCCATAGCTGGAGGTGGGTGAAAGGCAACCATATGTTGATGTTTCTCTCCTTTTCTTCCTCCCTCCCTGCCCTTCTCCCTAAAAATAATAAAAAGATCTTAAAAAAAAAAAAAAAGACATAAAAACCCTAGATATCTGGAAATTAAGCAACATACTTTTAAATAACCTACGAATCAAAGAAGCAATCACAAGGAAAAATGGAAAAATATCCTGAATTGAATAATCATGAAAACACAGCATATCCAAATGGGACGGAGCTAAAATAAAGCAAGTATTAGAGTAAAATTTATAACTAGAAAGCTTTGTATTAGGAAAAAAGCATGGTTTAAATAATCTTTAAAAATGTGGGGGGAAAACCCACCCCCAGCAAATTAAACCCAAAGTAAGTAGAAGGAATGAATTAGTAATATTAAGAATGGAAATTAATGAAATAGAGAAAAAGCAATCCCATCTGACATTTAAAAATCAGATTTCACGTAAAGATGTGGATGTCTGTCTATTCAAAATGCTTTCACAGCAGTGGACCCCAGATGCTGTGAAGGCAGCAATGCGCTGGTGCTGCAAAGCTCATCCTTCAGGTAGGAAGGACACATGCCCCAGTTCACTGAGGGGCCGGGAAATGGGTTCCCATGGTAGCAAGGAGTGGTGGGAAAGATGTAAGACAGCGGAAAAAAAGCAGATCTGAAGTCCACTTTAGCACAGAACCTCAGGTTTTGGGGATGTGAGGGAAAAGAGGGCAGAGTTGAAGGTAATCTGGCTTTAAGTTCTGGCTTGGACAATTGTGCTGGGGGTATTTTGTTTGTTTGTTTTTAATTAATTTGTTGTTGTATTACAGTTGTCCCATTTAAAGGAAAAATTTTTCTTCATTATTTTGAGATAAGGGCAAGGAGGGAGGAAAAGAGGGAGAGAAGCATCAATGTATGGTTGCCTTTCACCTGCCTCCAGCTAAGGATCTGGCTAGAGACCTGGCTTGCAACCTGGTTATGCGCCCTGGCTGGGTAATCAAACCAGCAGGGGTTCACAGCAGGGGTGCCTTTTGCTGCACCAGAAAAAAGAAATGTTGTATGGGAGCATTTGGGAGGAGGGACAGCAGGTTCTGTTTTGGTCACATGGAGTCTGAGGTATCTCAAGGACATCCAGAAATGGAAGCTTTGAATGAGCTATTCAAAATGAGTCTTGAGTTCAAGGAAGCCTGGGAGGGACATGGAGTAACAGGTCTCACCTTTTTGAAGTCACATAGGAGAAAGCCAGCAGAACCCCTCTCCCCTGCAGAGAAATAATGAACACCTACAACTGGGGATGGGGCTTTGGGGATAATGACAATCCACTCCTGAAGCTGACCTGAGAGGGGGGCCAGACCATAAGAAACACCAAGAGCCAAAGCAGTTTCCCAGCCTTGCCCAATGGAAGAAATCACTTGGGTAACTTGTCAAAAGACAGATTCCTGGGCCTCCGCTCTCTGATCTACTCGTTCAGAACCTGTGAGGACAGCCCCGGAGACCCTGATTGTTAACGAGCTTCCTGGAGCATTAGGAAGCCCTGCTCTTAGGAGCAGGCTGGGAAAGAAAGGCAAAGAGTGCAGGAGACTCAGAGCAGGTAGAGCAGCAATGATCATTACCAAGAGGAAGGGAATAGGAAGGGTCAGAGGCTTGGAGTGCAGATAGCAAAGGATGCCAATGCAGTTGGCAATGAGGTCATCATGGATGACTTTATGTAGAGCCATTTCAGTAGAGAAAAGAACCAGTCTGCCAAGGGTACAGGATGGGCAGAAGGTGGCCCAAATACTCTGCAGGTTAGGGAAGGCAGGATAAAGCTGCAGGGTAGGGCAAGGTTATGAAAAAGACTGCTTCTTAAAGGAGAAAGGTTCCAGGCTGTTTGCAGGGGGTTAACCCATGAGAGGCAGAGTGAGACAGTGAGGTAGAGGGTGACAGGATGGTATCCCAGGGGTGTTCTGCTGCAGTCTCACCGGGCGCCCACATGTCTCAGCTCACTGTATCCACACTATGAGCCTCTGCAGGAGTTGGGTTAACATCATCTTACAGAGGACTAAGTAGGTGAAAAGATTAAAAGCCAGTCTGAGGTCATATGACATAAGCAGTAGAGACAGAACTGCTGGGTAGCCTACAGGAGGCCCCTCAAACTTGCCACACTTAAAAGCTAAGCTCAGACTCACCCCTTCCTGCCTTTTCAAACCAATCTGACCCCATTATGAACCCTGGTTCACGAAATCCTGTTTTTTCAGCCTTGGAATCTTCTTCCCATGCCCTCCCACACTCCATGCTCTGGACTGTCTCTGACCAGGTGTGGGCAGTCACCTTCTATTTTTAGAGCCTCTGGTACCCCTTATTATTTAGCCCTACACATAAACCCCTCTGCTGGTTTCCCCTCAAAATACATAAAAAGAAGAAAAATATCCAAGAGCAGAACAGGAACACTGGGGGGCATCATACAAGGCCCCATGTGACTCAGCCTTGACCAATCCTCCCACAACGGTCAACTTCCTCTTTCCTTTCCTGAATTCTACTTTTTGAACATGCCAAGTCTATTCTGGCTCAGGCCTGGTGTTTGCACTTGCTCATCCTTGCCTGGGACTCTCCCCCAATGCTGGGCTGGCCCATCCCTTCATGAACAGATGCATGTGGTTTGCTATCTGAGTTAACTCATGCTTGCACTTGAGTTAGCTTTTGCATAGAATTGCCAATGATATGATAAGGTCCATTCAGGCCTTTGCTCGAATGTCACCTCTGAGAGGCCTACACTGCCGCCATTACTCTCCATTTCCTTACCCAGCTTTATGTTCCCTCATGCTGATGTCGTATGGTAGTTTTGGGTAACTGCTGTTTTTCCCACCAGAATAAACACTGCAAGAAACAAGACCTCATCTATCTGGTTACCTACTGTATCTGAGAACCTAACACGGGCTGGCACATAGTATAAACATGCTGGAACGGATGCCTCAATGCCTCAACTTAATGGACTGCTCAGATCACAGCTGCACAGGCCCGACAACCAATCAAATACCTTTAGGACTCAGGTGCCTCGCCCTGGCATTCAGGGCCTCCCTTGCCTCTCCCGGCTTCCCTTCCAGCCTGTGCTCCCCTGACTGACAGGCCCTTTCAAAAACCACCTCTCTGGGGAAGAATTACCCGATCCCCAAGTCAGTGTTCAGTTAGGCACTAGCCTGAACTCCTAAGCTGCCCTGTCACTCCACACATGCCCTATACTTGGCCCAAGGCACATGTTACTCAGCCTCGAATCTATCTTCAAGAAATGTTTGCTTTGCCGAAGAACAGTTGTTTGGATGTATGTATTCCCCTTGATTTGAATGCTATGTCCACCATATTGGCTACTGGTTCAGGGAAGGGGTTGGGGTGGGAAACAAGCAAACAGCAAGGAGGGCCAGAGTGAGCTTAGGGTAGCCTTGGTGTTTGTGGGAAGGGCAGGATGCTTCGCTGTTGGCCGGCCAGATACAGCTTCCTAGTTTCAGCCTCAGATGGACTCCCTATCAGACCAGAGTTACTATTGGAAGCCAGGCAGCCAGAGAATAGACAGACTGGCATGCAGTAGCTGCCAATGGACAGGGAGGTCCAGGAGAGCCAGATCAACCCAATTTTTCAAGAGGAGCCAAATACTGGCCATCGGTTCAAAATCAGTCGCCAGGATGACATAACACATTCCAGTCCACGACTCCTGCCTATTATATTCCAGGCAATGAATTTTCTCCACCTGCTTCTACTCTTCTAGCATTCAACAAACACCACTTGTAGCGGGCCCAGTGATCTCTGACTCCAAACACCAGGCTTGGCTGTGCCTGTGAAGCTGAGGCCTGGGCTGCCCAGGGGCTCCACAATGACCTTACCTTCATTGTGCTGAGCTCTCCTACGTTCATCCCGTGGTGTTCTCGTTCCATCAATTTTCCTAAAATATGGGAAAAATGGGCACATGTTATCTCAGGCCCCATTTGGCCAAGCATTTATTAAGAGGTCAGGCTTGAAAATGATCTTTGCAAGACAAATCCACATGTAGAAAGTGTAAATGGTACTTCACGCTAAAGAAACAGAAACAGACCAAAAAACAAACCAAGTGCCTGCTGTGTACTCAACTGCCTGGCTTGTATTCCACAAAACCTTCCCTTCCTTCAGCCCCACACCAGGCCCTCCCAGTGCCCCCTGCTCCTGGGCCCAGGTCTCCTGCACATACGGGGAGTAGGGGTGTGTCCGGGGTGCAATTGTCCTTTGTGTTCCTGTCTGAAGCACATCCTGGGGCGTCATCATGACATAGAACTGGCCTGCAGGGAAAGCAGGGATTAGTGCTAGAATAGGGGGCAGAGGCAGGTATGGCTGTGGGGGCTTCCTCCCTGCCAGGCCTATTGCCTCCCCTGCCTTCCACCTTGACCCCTTCCTCCCTTTACCTCCAGCCTGCAAGCTCTGGTCTGTGGTCTGAACTGACACAGCCGTGGTATCTCCCACACTGGACGCTGGGAAATAGGCAAATCGTGCCTCCCCACTGACAGCCTCAGCTGCTGGGCTGCCGCCATTGCTGAAGGGATTTTGGATTACAGCCTGGGGAGTAGGAGGACACAGAGGCCACCCTTAGCCATCTTGTTCCCCAACCCATCCCCTTGCTGCCCTGTTTGAAGGATGCTGCATCCACTTATGGAGGGTGAGGAACTCCTCTGTATGTGCCACTCTGCCTACGTCTCAGGTAGCACTTGACCTTTGCAGACACTCTGCAACCATTTAGTAAACCAAGCAGTTTTTACCTCTAAGAAACTTTTCTACTACTATCGTTCTATTTAAAAAAAAAAAAAAAAAAGCTGTTCCAAAATCCTGCCCAAGGTTTCACTATGCAGAACAGGAATTTAACGCACACAGCCTGGCAGCCTGAAGGCAGCATCTGTGTGGGACATGCCCCACCCACTGGGGCTCCCCAAGAACACAGTGTTGCTGACCACCTACCAGTGGGAAGGGTGCTGCGGGACCTGGGGGCACAGAGGCAGCAGCGGGACCGGGGCGCTGGGCTGCCCCATCCACACCCACCTGGGTCACAGCCTGCTGCCCCCCCGCAAAGGCAGCCGTAGACACGACGCTGACAGCACCTGCTGTGTCGCCCTGGCCATCCAGCTGACCATCAGTCACCTGGACTACGCGGTATGTCACCTGCAGGGGGCGGCAGAGCAGCGAGAGCAGCGCTAGAACCCAGGCGAGGCCCGGGTCGGAGCCCCTCCCAACCCGCCCATTCGACCCTCCGCTCACCCTTCCACTTGCCCCCGGGGCTCGCGGGCCTCAGCCTCACCTGTCCTCCATTATTTTCTGTGCGGAACTGGTACTGGATGTTGTGGTCGCCGAACGCCGCCTGCTGGACGCTGGCGATGGCCACCGCCGTCTGCTCCTCCGCCCCAGGGCCGTCCCCGCCTACGGTGGAAGGAGGGTAGGGGGATGGTCAGCGTTCGCGTGGGCCCGGGCGCCCCCTGTGCCCTCCCGGGGGGCAGGCCGCAGCCCCGGCGGGGCCGGAGCGCACTCACCCTCCTGCAGCTCGACGCCCTCCTCTGCCTCGGGTCCCTTGTCGTGACTGCGGGGAGGGCGGGAAGAGGAGGTCAGGGCCGCCCGCACCCCCGCCCCTTTGCTCAGGTGCAGGGCCCCCACCCTGCCCGGCCCTCTGCTGGGCTGGGGCGCCGCTAGGACCCGGGGCGGGGGGCATTAGCACGTCCCCCCTCCCTCGCGGCCTCCATTTTGAGCTGGCCGGGCGGTCGCTCGGGATCATGGCGGCCTGGTCACCAGGACGAAGGGCTGGAGTCCGGGCGCCCGGGGGCACAGACCGACTGGGCGCCCTTACCTGGCGGCGGTAGCAGCGGTGGCCGAGGCAGCGGGATCCAGACCCGGGTCCAGCATGTCCATGGGGGGGTGGGGGCGGGGGAGGGCGCGGGG
>PVIW01004135.1:0-125274 GCA_004026585.1 Noctilio leporinus | reverse complement strand
TCCTGCAGCCGCTGCTGCCGCCGCCTTCGCCCGCCCTCCTGCCGGCTTGCAGCGGCTCTAGGCTCCGGGAAGCAGCGCAGTCGCCCCCCGCCCGCTGCACGCGGCCCTCGGGCCTTCTTTGCCGAGCCGCCGCCGCCGCGACTTGTTTTTTTTTTTTAACCAGGCCCGCCCCGGACGGCTGCCGCCTCTCCCCGGGATCGCCGGCTCGAGCGTCAGCTGCCCGGCCAGGCCCAGTCCGGCGGCGGATCGCTGCTGCAGCGGCCGCCGCTTTCTATTTTTTCCTCCTTTTTTTTTCTTCCTTTACTTGAGCTGCGCGCGCGCGCGGCGGCGGCGGCGGCGGCGGCAGCGCGAGCCCCGGGCCGGCGCGCGCGGGGGGAGGACAGCCCCCGGGGAACGCGCACGCTGTTTGTCTCCGGTGGCGGGCGGGCGCGCGCCGGCCTGGGCCTCTGTGGGGTGTGGGGGTCGCCGCCACCCCCGCCCCCCGGGGCCGCCTGGCATTCGCCAGCGGGCTGCTCAGGTGGAATGCGGGCCCGGATGGAACGCCGGGGGACGGGACAGACTGGGATTTCGAGACTGTAAAGTAATCGCGAGCAGGGGAAAGGTGACTGGAGCGGAACGGGAGAGGAGCGCGCATGCGCGCTCCCGGCTTTCGGGCTCAAGTGCGCGAAGGCGGAGGCTCGGAGCGCATGCGCATGTCAGAGCGGGGCTGGGGCGCGCACGCAGAGTTGGGCGGGGCCAGTGAGGGGCACGTACTCCCTGCCTAGGGGAAAACCGAAGGCCGAGTTGGTCCTTCCCTTACTGGCCCAGGACAAAAGTCCCGGGAGAGAAGGGCACACGCGGCCTTGTGCTGACCGAAGAAGCAGTGGCTCTCGGGACTCCCCATCTTGCGCAGCAAAACAAATGCTTCCCTCCGTATTCAGGCCTTGTGATCATATCGTTTATTATAAGGATTATCATCACAAGTTCCTCAAATTGAAAAAAAAAAGTACAAAAACTACAAGCAAAACGTGATCAGACGACTAAACTTTCCCGGCTCAGGGCCAAGTTCTGCAAAAGAGAAACAAAAGGGTGTGAGTTAGGTTAGGCTGGAAGAGGGTACAGGTTGGGTCTTAAACCTGGGAAGGGAGTCCACTCACCTTCCTAAGCCTCCGCTCCCGTGACGCCTGCGAGTCGGTCTCAGAGTAAGGGGGAGGAGCTGGTGGGTAGTAGCCCTCCTCTTCTTCCCTGTAAGACCTCCTTTCTGCTGACCCCTTTTTCCTCAAGGCCTCTTCCAAAAGACGCCCGTCATATTGGGAGTCTCCAGACCTAGAGCTCCTAGAGCTGTCGTTCCGGGGATCCCGGGCGCGGTGGTGGCGGGACTTAGGGTCCGCATATGCGCGGTCTCTAGACCTGAAATCATCAAAGTGGCGTTCCTCGGAGTGTGGAAAGCTCATTGGGTCGTCTTGGTCGTAGAGGTCATCACGGCTACGGCTTCGTGGTGGTGCATATGCTCTGCCTCTCCTTCCACTACTTGGGGGAGACCTCCTCCTTGATTCTGCAGAGTCTGGCCTTGTGAGGTCGTCCAGAGCATCTACAGAGCGGGCCCGGGGCCGACCTGCCCCCCAGCCACTCCTGGGCCGCTCTGTGAGAGGCTCTTGTTCCCATCTCCTGGGACTCTGAGAGGAGTGGTGACCCCATTCCTCATCCCGGATTGGGGTGAGGGCAGGGCCTCTGGAAGGCCGAGATCTCCAGTCATCTTCATGGAGGGAGGTAACTTCACTCATGGCTGTAGGAAACAAAAGTGTCACTGACTACTGCGGTCAAGATTTAATGCCAGGTGCCCCAGGTCCAAGCGTGTCACCATTTGGCTCATACTTTCTACAGGGCCCCATACACTTCTCACTGTGGCCATGGTAGGGAGAGAAGTACTATATCCACGGTTTGCAGCAAGCATCCCTGGGACAGGTACTCAGGGTGACACGCTTGCTCCCTTCGCCTTTGGAACCCCTTAAATCCTAAGGCTTCTCACCCCTCTCTACACGACCGTTGAGGGGACCAGGTCTAGAAGGGTCAAAGTTGGCCAGTTCTTTCTCCATGTAGTACAAAACCCGCATGGAATCGTCCTGTTGGTTGGCCTGAATCCTGTAGCCACTACGGACTTCTAGGAATAGGAGATGAAGGTGATCAGTTTGGATGCTGACCCAGTCTCCCTCCCCTACAGGCATGTTCAAATTTATAATTTGGTCTTACCAGATGTCACACTGCTATCTGCATCATGAAGCAGGGGTACCTGGGAACTATAGCCACCTGCTGGGGGAGATTGATTGTCAGTAGCTAGCCCCCATGGAGGCCCAGCCCAGTCCCCCCTTTCTTTCAACCCCACACCCCTTAGTGCCCAAAGAGCCAGCCCACCCTTGCCCCAGCTGCTTTTGGTCCCCCCAGATCTCACCTGAGCTATTCTTGTCGAAGTCTCCAGGATATCCGTTGTAGACCGGGCCCATGGGAATCATGGTTGCTGGGGGTGGGGTCTTGGCAGGGGAAAGGTAAGCATAGGTGCTGGGAGCGTAGATACTTGGGGCACCTGAGGTGGCTGCTTTGCCAGCTGCATACACTGGTAGTAGGACACACAGCATGAGACAGATGGTGGCCACAAGCCATACTGCCTTTCCTAATGATTAAAGGTCTGCCTTTCCCACATCTCCCCAGTTGTGGATCTACCCTGGGGGCTTGGTTTCAGCAGGTCTGTTGTCCTCAATGAGGCTGCATGTCTGTGTGATTACTCACAGAGCTTTGAGGACAGGTGTATATACATTGGCAGCCCATGGCCCCAATCTGGCAGTTTTATTTGACAGGGTGATGGTTTGCCAACATTTGTTGAGTGGCCCCCAGGGGCCTATATTCTTACAGGGCAACAGGAGCCAAAGATGCTCACCTATTTGTTTTGTTTGTTTATTTATTTTTAGAGAATAGAAGGAAGGGAGAGTGGGAGAAACATCAACATGTGGTTGCCTTTCACATTCCTCCAGCCAGGGGTCTGGCCAGCAACCCAGGTATGTGCCCTCACTGGGAATCAAACCGATGACTTTTTTGGTTCATAGGCCAGCACTCAATCCACTGAGTCACACCAGCCAAGGCAAAGATGCCCTTTTAGGTAAATCCCATGTGCTAGACATACAGGCCATCATATTCCTGTCAGCAGCTGAACCCCAACTTTAGGAAAGGGGTCTTCTTAGGGGAGGTCCCATGCCTGGTCTGCTCTCGGGCCTGCTGGGTCCTCTCCATGAGGTCTCCCAGACCTAGATGCCATAGTGAGTATCGCTCTTGATTCCAGCTCCTGTGCTGCACCCACTCTCACTCTGTCTTTGTCCTTTCCTGGTTCTAGGCTTGATAGCTCAAGGGCAAATCCTTGCTGCCTTCCTCCCCAGGTGATAAGAGGTTGAGTTCTGGTCACTGCTCTTGTGCAAAGTCACCATACCTAGGCAAATTGCTTCTTCCCTGGCCTCCAACAGGAAAATGGGGGCTCAGGTGAGAGGAGGTAGGCTCAGAAAGGTCTCTTCACCTCTGCTTCAGTGGTCTTCCCGGGAGAAGCCATTCAGTATTTCAGGTGATTGGATGTTTTAAAATTTGCTAATTTGCTGTGGGAGCTGTTGCTCTCAGATGGTCCAGGAGGGCCCTGGCTGTGCTGCAGTACAGCCTCTGGGGCATCAGTTTGGGGTATTCCGGGTGGAGGGAATTTGCAGTCCTGGCCCCAGCCCTAAACTAGCTTGTGGTGTAACTACAAATTCAGTTATAGCCCCTGGGGGCCCATCCCCAAGGAATGGACTAACATCCACCACCTGAGCCAAAAGCTCGCAACTAAAAATGACAAGAAAGGCAATGGCTAGCATGAGCCTCTAGAAAGCAGTGGCTCTGTTCAGGGAAATGCTCTTTTGAAAAAGCAGTTTGCCTACCACTGAGCTCAGTGACCATAAAATTAGATAGCATGGACTGAGGCAAAGCTCTGCGCTGAGCATTCAATCATCCCTTAATGCCCATGACACCGCCTGAGCATGAGGCAGGGACTTTGGAGAGAAGGCAACAGGCTTGGAGAAGGAATACTGCTTGTTTGGGGTGTGAGAGCTCCGATTTGCCCTCTGGCCTCCGGTCATGACTGTGCAGAAGAGACAGACTGAGAGGTGAATTCCAAGCAGGTAAGGAGGCCAGTCAGGCCTCTAACCACCTGCCCAAGCATGCAACCATTGCTTCTCATCAGTAGTTCGTGCAGCTTGGACTGTGTTACACTGGAATTATGGCATGGAAGCTTTAACTGTTAGCATGCAAACATCCATCTGTCTGGAGTACACAGACACCCATTTCCATTGCCCATTCACTACTGGTCTAGAAACCGGCAGGTGCCATGAGAGGAAGAGGTCCATCCCTCTTTGGCCTCATGTTCTAGGTGCTCCTCAGGGTAGTTATTTGTTTCTAGCTGTCAAGGTCATCTGTTTATCCACCAAAGATACGGAAAACCTGACTATGATAAAGAAAAGGTGGAACCCTGACTGGTGTGGCTGAGGGGATTGAGCTCTGGCCTGTGAACCAAAAGGTCGCTGGTTCATTTCTTGGTCAGGGAACATGCCTGGGTTGTGGGCTGGGTTCCCGGTGGGGTGTGAGAGGCAACCACCAACAGATCAATGTTTCTCTCCTCTTTCTGCTTCCCTTACTCTCTCTCTAAAAATAAATAAAACCTTTAAAAAAAAAGGAAAGAAAAGTGTAAGTGTTGAACTTACTAAGGACTAGTAAAGAAGTATGGTTTCATGGCCCATTCTCACTGCAAGAAACTAGGTATCATATATCTCTGAATATAAGAAAGTGGCCAACATAGTCATGAAGACTTCAAAACAACTGAGCGCACAGGTACGGCAGAAGGAGACTCACTTTCTTCTTTCCTCTCTACAATTTTGTTCACTTCTTAGCCCCTTCATCTCTGGTCCCACTGCCATTCCCAACCCTTCAGGTGCCACGCTGATGTGCTAGATTATATTTTTAAACACAGTACCTGTGTAAAATCCAAGCACTTGTGTGGATGAGTTTTTAAAATTTGCTGAAATTATGTGGCGCTATAATCCTTATTTAGTTTCTTACCTTTTTCACTTTAAGGTTTTGTTTCTTAAAAGGAGATTTTCTTTTTAAGTGTCCTTTACTATTTGAAGTGTTTTTTTTTTTTTAATCATGTGTATAATATACTTTCAAAAAAAACAAACTAAAAATAAACCAAGATTCAAAATAAATGAAAAGTTGAAGTGTGTGAATAAAAATCTCAATCCGCTGGTCCTCCCTGGTCCACTTTCTCTAAAATTGATCACCTCATAACCTCCAGACCAGTGTCCCCTCCTCCCCTTGGGCCCAGGCACAGTGTCAAGTGGGGGTGGTCACTCTAGGGGCACTTACAAGCCTCTGGGCAGCAGCACCTCTCCGGGCAGCAGGGGCACCTGACGTAACAGCAGCAGGTGTGTGGGCAGCACTGACACCAGCAGATGCCCAGGAGGAGGAAGACAAGGAAGGCGGCCAGGCAGACAACAACCACAAACAGCCAGTCTGCAGAGAGATGGGGAACAAGTCCTGAGCCCGAAGGCCTGGGCAGGAACAGGGAGGGACACAGGCACAGCGGCACAGCAGGGCAGTGCAGAGAGAGGGGTAGAGCGAAGCTGTAAGCATAGCTTGCCAGGGAAGCTGCACCCCTGCTGGCGTCCCCATGCCAAATGCTGGGGCACTGCAGAGGGATGCTCACCCCTCTACAACTAGTCCCTAAGTTAGGGAACTTGCTGTGGGCTCATCAGGGCAAGGCAGAAAAGGAGAAGCGACCTAGTAAGAGCAAGACAGGCTGTAGCCTCAGAGAAGGGATAGAGCGCCGGCTGCCCAAATCCCAAACCCCAGAAAAGCACTACAGGCACCAGTCACAGGAGCCTCCTGCCTACACCCCAGGCCCATCCTCAGCCATCCCTACTCCCCACAAAGCCCAGAGCCAGGTCACCAGATGCCTGAGCTGAAGTCAGGCAAAGTTAGTGGGGGTCACAGACAGCAGTGTTTAGGATAGGGGAGGATACTTAGAAACGAGTGGTGTGTAGGGGAACTCCACCCCCATACCTTCCATGGGCCCCGCCTGAAAACCAGGTAAGAGCTCAGCCACCCCCGAGGTCCTCCCTGGAGGGACAAAAGAGAGACAGATTATGCTGGCAAGGGCCAGCCCAGGCCAGGCCTCCCCAGAAGCCCAGCTCTAGGCTTACCAGGGTGAAGCTGTACCCCTAAGCAGACGACAGGTTGGTGGCCTACAAGGGTCATAGCATATGGTTCCAACCCTCCACTCCCACACCGCACCGGTATGGGTGCTGTTTACCAGAGGGCTTTCATCACATCATTTACCCTTTCTCATACCACAGGGGATTCTGTTGCCCAAACGAGTCCCAGTACATTTCCCATGGGTTCTGAAGGTATGACCTCAATTTGGGCACTCCATCTTTTCCACATACATGGGTCCCGGTGCCCCAAAGAGGTACATCCCACCCCATGCGATAAGGCAGTCCTGTTCCATCGGGCATAATAGGCAAGTGTCCTAGGGCCCTTGAAAGTGGTTTAATTTTAAAATCTAAAGAAAAAATATAAGAAATTATCTTCATAGCAAGGTAATCATCATATATACCCATATTTATATATTTATATATTTATCTTCAATGCAGAGGAGGAGACCCATGAAGTCAAAAGTTATCTACAGCCTCTTAAGGCCATAGTATAGCAGCAGTTCCTTGGTCTATGAAGGCCCCACCTCAGTCCATGCACTCTGGCCCATCTGCAAGTTTCATGGTCCAGCTGCTCTGCACCCACAAACCTATCACTGGGGCACCCGCGCACCCAGCTCTCTGCCAACAAACCTCTCATCAGCGCTCACGCCCTCCATGCCACATGCCCCAATGAGGGCGTCTTCACTATCCAAATCAGCAGCTCTCCAAGTGTGGGCCTGTCCCCAAGGCCAAAATAATGTTCATAATAACACTACGCTATAATTTGCCCTTTTCACTCTCGTTCTGTCATAGGTGTACAGTGGAGTTTTCCAGCGGCTCTGTGACAGACATTATTGCTTTGATGGTAACGAACTGTGTCCGTGTGTTTCTTGCTTTAAAAGTTTTCAGGTTTTAATGTCTAAGCCGTTAAGCAATTAAAGATATGACCCACAAAAACATCAACAAAAACTCTGAATCCTCAATCGTTTTTCAGAGCCTAAGTGGGTCCTGAGACTGCATTTTAAGAACTGCTAATGAGATTGTGCATTTTACCAAAGAACACGCAGATTCTCTGGGTCACTGGCGCATGCATTCTGTAGCCCATGAGTGAACTGTCGCATAGTCTGAACACCCTGGATCGTGCTCCCCCATGTGTGCCCGTTCCCACAGGCATTTCCTTGCAGCATGCATATAATGATGACAGTGTATGACCCGGCAGCAACTCACACACAGCATGTCACGTGAGACTACACGTGTTGACTGACAGTACAGCACCTGGCTACTGGCAACATCCCTTCCACACATGGTAGGGGGGCCTCTTGGCCATACAGGGGCTGCTGGTGGCTCCCCCACCCTGCCCCAGGGCATCTGGAGGGGCCATGCCTGAGGGAAGCACTCACTGTATAGGCCACAAACGCCATCCCAGTAGGGCAGAGGGCAAGGTTCCTCTGCTTTGGCAAAGGCCTCTAGGATCAGACGTGGCTCTGGAGATGTGACAGGTTCAGCTTCCTTTGTTATACACACCATCAATCCTCCTCACTCACTGCCAATCAACTCTGGCCATTTCTGTATTTTTTAAAAATTGAGACTGAGAAGAGATCAAGTCCCCAATTCTCTCCACTCTTAGTTTGGCTCTGGCTTACTCAATGTTGTCGGGGGAGGGGTCCTGCCTAGGGTGCAGGGCACAGGTAAGCCCAAGTGACCGGTGGTACTGTGAGAGGACAGCAAAGCAGGCAACAGAGCCCCAAGAGTGAGTTAGAGGGCAGAGGGGGACACACAGAAGTGGGAGAAGAGGCCCCCTTTCTCCCTCCCTTCCCAAGCCCTTAGGGCCCAGCCCACTCACCTAGGACGATGAGCTCCGCGTAGGCCTCGTTGTTCCCCTGGAGGTCCTGGGCAGAGACCACAGAGCAGTAATACACGCCGCTGTCCCCCCAAGCCGTCTGGTCAAAGGTTAGGTCAGCATCTGTATCATCAGGAGGAGAGCGTAAGGCCAGATCCTTCCCCCATGGGACCAACAGGGACGTGGGCAAGAGAGTGGGTCTGCAGATGCACCGAGTGAAAAATAAATTAATTCATACCAGGAAGTGCTTCCTCTCAGGCTCTGCATTAAACACCTGACATGGGCTACTTCAAGAACTCTGAGAGGGGGGCAGCATTACCCTTCCTGGTTTATAGATGAGATGACCTGACCCACCCAATGTTTCCAGCTCATCAGCTGTCTTGACTCTGGAGCCAGTACTCCAGACTTACAACCATCCCCTGTACCACCTCTCAAAGCAAACGTTACCTCCCCCAACATGAGTTAACTACCAGGGAACCTGGTGGAGGCCCGGGGCGTGGGTACAGGCTAGGGAGGCAGAGATAAGGAGCTCACATTCCAGGAATCAGGCTACATGGAGGCATGTGGGGGCTGTGCGCGTGTGAGGGACAAAGACTTGGGACTTTCTCAGTTCCCTCATTCATCCCTCCACTCACACCATCAGCCCCCACAGTCCCGGGTTGGGCCCCGGGCTTGGGGACGCTCAAGCCTGAAGCAGTCCCAGGCAGGGAGCCCATTAATTACACCAGTAATGAAAGTCTTTCAGCATTTCCTGTTTCCTCTTCTCCTCTAACTATTAAATCTCCTCAGCCATCTCCCAGCATGGGACAGGGTGGGATTCAGTGGACAGCTCCTCCTGCGGCCCGTGGAGCACAGCAGACAGGAAACCCCCACAGCCACCAGGCTGCTTCCTTCCCAGGCGCTCTGGCCCCACTGACCTGCCTGCCACCTTGTCCCACATACCTGCTACCCTTCTCCATGGCTGCTGACAGCAGGAATGTGTATGCCCGGGTCTGCAGCACATGGCACCACCAGGGCATCAGCCAGTTGCCAAAGAAATGAGAGGACTGGAGACTTCCTCCTTTGGAAGACCTTACACCCATAGAAAACCCCTCCTTTCAGTAATGTCTGCCCCCACCACGCCCAAGGCCCTTGGCATCATCTGGTTATTGGTTACCCAGCCTCAACCCACCATTCTCCACTCACTCGCCTGGACACCTTGGCCACCTCGCTGTGCCCTCAGCATGCTGGGCCCACACCTGCCTTGGCTTGCACTCCTGCTGGTGATTCTGCCCAGTGCCGTGTTCTCACCTCCTCACAGGGCTGAGTACCCAGATCCTGTCCAGGAGGACGAGGGCTCCATGCAGGCAGAACTTGGTCTGCATCAGTCACTGCTGCGTCCTCAGGCCCTGGCCAGGACCCAGAATTGAACCCCTTCCTTCCTCAAGTTAACCTCCCTTAGCTTTTGTTGTCTGGTCCAGCATTCTAGGCACACGGTGATATTCAAATAGGCCCTTGATACATTCAATATTCAACACGCAATTACAGAGAGTGTCCTCGGTCCCTGGGAGTATCGGAGGCACGTGGTATACTTGAGCACAACAGTCTCAAAGTGTGACCTGTGGACCCTAAGGTTCCCCAAGACCTTTTCAGAGAGTCCCCGAATTACTTGCAAAATAATATCATTTTCACTTAAACCTCGGAATATACTGTGGAGTTTTCCAAAGGCTACATGACATGCGCTGTCACAATATACTAAATTCAGAAGCAGTTTTGAGAATCCAGTTTCTATTCAGCCAGACTTCAAGGAGATGTGCAAAAATATAAAGCCACAATGCTGTTTTCATTCAAGCTTTTTTGTTTTTTTGTTTGGAAAACATAGTAGCATTTCATTAAAAGCATATTACCCATATTAACCTCTAAGGAATTTATCATCACTATTTAAAATCTTTTAAAACTTCTCTTAGTTTGCTAACTATAAAAACAAATTTCTTTGACGACCTTAGTAATTAAGAATGTATTGCAGCCCTGGCTGGTGGCACAGTGGAGAGGGTGCCGGACTGTGAACCCAAAGGTCACTGGTTCGACTCCCCAGCCAGGGCACATAACCAGGCTGCAAGCCAGGTCTCCAGCCAGGTCCGTAGCTGGAGGCAGGTGAAAAAGGCAACCATACATTGGTGTTTCTCTCCCTCTCTCCCTTCCTCTCTCTCTGGAAATAATAAATAAAATCTTTAAAAAAATAAAAAAAAAAGAGAGAATGTACTGCGAACCCAAAGGTCACTGGTTCGATTCCCAGTCAGGGCACATAACCAAGTTGCAAACCAGGTCTCCAGCCAGGTCCTTGGCTGGGGGAAAGCGAAAGGCAACCATACATTGATGCTTCTCTCCCTCTCTGCCTCCCTCCCTGAATAAAATCTTTAAAAAAAAAAAAAGAATGTGGAGGCCTGCCCTGGCTGGGTGGCTTGGTTGGAGCATTGTCTTGTACACCAAAAAGGTTGCAGGTTCAATTCCTTGTCAAAGCGCATACCTAGGTTGCGGGTTTGATCCCTGGTCGGGGAACATATAAGAGGGAGGCAACCAATCAATGTTTCTCTCACATTGATGGTTCTCTCTCTTCCCTTCCTCTCTCTCTCAAATCAATAAACATATCCTCAGATGAGGATGAAGAAAAATAGTGTAGAGGCCCTAAGACTAACAGTTTGAGACCCCCTGCAGATATAAACCTCAGCCCTTACAGAGGTCAGACCTTAACTGGGAGAGACAAATAAAACATGTAAATATATGGCATACTAGATGGTGATAGGCAATATAGAGAACTAAATCAGGGAAGACAGACAAAAAGTACCAGTATGGAGGTGGGGGCTGTGGAAGTTTAAGTTGGGTGACCTTTGGAGCAGATGTGAAGGACTGGAGACCACAACTCCCCTCCATGGTCACATATGTAGCCCCAGTTCCTGAGTCCTTACTCAGCTGGGTCCCTTTGCTCTTATTCTTTGAACTGAAACCTCATAAAACTCTTCACTACTGCACATTCTCCCAAACCTTTTAGGCTCTCCAGGACACCATCCCTTTCCAACCCTATCTTTAAACCAGACTCTGACCATACCTCTGGGAAACCAGAACTCTAGGGCAGGTCCCGGCTCAACGCTTAAGAGGTAGACAGGAACCCCCTGCCACAGCGAAAGTTGTGGGGCCCCGGTGGCCCTGCCCTCGGCCTCAATGTGTTTTGTTTGGCCTGCATGATGGTTCCAAAACCCAAGAAAAATAGGGATTTCCAGTTTCTTTTGATCAATTCTAAGGCCTGGGCTCACCTCCTTCCTGCAAGGCCCACCCTGTTCCCGGTATGCACTACGTCTGCTCCTGACACACTGGGCTGGGACATTGCTGTTTTAGTTTTAGGTACAGGGAGAAGATACTGGGACTCCAGTAAGGAACAGAAGCTGCACGCCTCAGCTCGGGTTCCTTATCCATACTCAGCAGAGGTGGCCCTCACAATCTTGGGGGTCCGTGGGCCATCTGATCCAACTGAGTGTGGAGTGGGGGTGGATGCAGGGCACATGGACCCCAACCAGCCTGAGGAGGCAGAAACAGGACTCCTGTCCAGATACCTCATGTCACCCAAGGCAGGGGAGAATGGAAGAGGGGTCTGACCTAAGGGACAGTTTGCCCAGAGCTACTTTTACTAAAACCCCAACGGCTCGTGACCCCCCAGAACACCATAAGGGAGTCCACTTTTCTCCATTCTCAAAGTTGAAATGGAGGAAGCACCCATGGCTACTGGGTTTCCTGAGAGGACGTACATACAATGGACGCTCACAGCCTGTATCAACCATGGGCCCAGATCAAAGCAACTTGAAAGATCTGGGCCTGTGAGGCCTCTGGACCAGGAAAATCTGCCCCAGCTAGAGCCTGGGGCCACTCTGGAATTCTGGACTCAGCAGAGGTGCCAGTCCAGCCAGCCTGCCAGAGTACTCTCAGTACTTGGGCTGTCCTGACAGGGGTGGTGGGAGAGGTCATAGGATATGGGGGAGATGGGGGAGAAGGCCAGGGCAGGCTGAACCCTCAAGAAGCACTTTGCTCTCAAGAACGGCAGGATGCTTTAGGCTGAGCCGTCCATGGAAATTCAAGGCAAGTAGGTTCGGTCCCTCCTAGAAAAGGACGGACAGGCTGGGTCCCTGGAACCTTGCCTTTTGTCCCTGATGTAGACATGGACAAAGGAGGGAAGGAATGTGCCCAATGCCCTGGTCTCCTGGGACCTGCAAAGGGATGCTCCCTTTGCCCCTCTGCTTCCATGCCCAAGATTAAAACTCTCATCTTGTTTAATAAAGTGAAGGGGGTGAGCCTTCACTCCTCACCCACTGCTGCTCATCACCTTCCTCCCTGCTCTCCAAATTCTTTAGGACCCAGTCCCAGCCTCTCCTCAAATCACATTCACAGGGGTCTTAAGGTGTGCGCCCAAGTCACTCCACACAGGTCTGTTTTCTTGCAGCATTTGGTACTCTCTAATATTTTCTTCACTTTTTTTCATCTGCTGTTTACTATCTGCCTCACCCCACTAGCACATCACCTCCTTGCGGGCAGGGGTATCAAATGTCCTGATCACCACTCCATCCCCAGCACCTACAACAGCTCCTGGCACTTAGTAAATGTTCAGTAAATACCAACTGAATGGATAAACGAACAACTTCCCCACCACTCCTTACTTAGTTCCAGCAGGCACTTCCTATCATTAGACAACACTAAGGTTATAGACAAGGGCTCTCAGGGTTGCCTGGGTTCAAATCCCAGCTCCAGCTCTTTGTTGTGTGTCTAGGTGAGCTAACCTCTCTGTACCTCAGCTTGCAAAGCATAATATGTGGCTGTGAGGACTCAGTGATGTGTAAAGTAAGTCAGACTTTCTATCACCTTTTCAGTCCACTGTTACCTCCTCTACAAGCCCTTTGCAAAGGCGTTCCCAGTTTAGAGACTAGACCCAAAGTGGCTGACTTAGAATCCCAGTTCTGTTACCAGCTGTGCGACCCAGTGCAAGTCACTTTGCTTCTCGGGGCCCTCTGTAAAATGACACTCACAGAATCAACTCACACAATTCCTGTGTGGTCTAAATGAGTTAATCAGCATAAACCTATATTACAGCCTGGCGCATAGGGGGTTCCTTATAGATTATTATTTATATACATTTTACTTACTACTGCTGGTAGTATTAGTATTACAGAACCCCTGACTCTCTCTCCATTACCCACTGTTCTTAATTTCCAAGCCTTTGACAGTATGCGTTGTGTTTATCTTGTTTCCCTCACTGGATTGTGAGATTGTGAGCTCAGAGAGGAAAGTGGTTTGATCATTTTCTTTACTGCTGTATTTCCGGGGTCCATGTTAGGTGCTCAATACACCTTTGCTGTTAAATAAAGGAATAGATGAATGGATTTATCAGTCATTTCAGACACTGGCGCTAATGAGCCTCCAGGTGAGGACTCCAGGTAGCACATAAGTGAGCCTGCCCCCAACCCCATTCCCTGCCCCTCCCTTGCCCTACCCCACGTACTTCCTGTTATGGTGATCCTCCGGCCCTGGTAGTAGTCTCCCAGGGTCACAGCATTGCCCTGCTTGGTGGCCACAACCCTGACAGTGCGCACACTGTCCTGGCACTCCACATAGGGGTTGTAGCCTGGGTTACCAGATGCCAGCTGGGCATTGAGCTGGTTGTCAACACTAGCTGGAGAAAAGGCATCAGCAACGCGGTCCCGGCAAAAAGACTTGTACTTCCAGATCACGATGGGTGCTGTGGGGGTTGTGGACAACTGGTAAGTGCAGGGCAGGGTCACAGGCTGGAAGAGGATCACCACGTGGTAGGGGTCCGACACAGTCACCTGGATGGCACTGGTAGGGGCTGAAGGCAAGAGGAGAGTCAGTAGGGGCCACTATAGCTCCGAAAAGTGCTTCAGCAGCAATACATTACCATCACTCATCACCAATTTGACACTTACAAGTGTATGGTTTTACAGAGAGACTGGCACACATTGTTTCTTAATCCCCAGGATGGGTGAGGCAGCTCCAATAATCATGCCCATTTTATAGACCCATGAGGCTGAAGCGGCAGATCAGAAGGCCAGGCTTCCTGGAACATCCTGTCCACCGCTTCCCTAATCGTGACCTCTGAACCACCACAGCCCCCTGCTCCCTTGGCCATTGTCTCACAAGGGCTCCTGTCTGTGACCCATACCCAAATGGCCACCACAAAGTGCTGGAGGCCTCACTTCGAAAACCACAACCAAGGTTTCAACTTACCCCCACGTTTGCGGATTGGGGGTTAAATTCTGGAGTTAACTGAACTGTTGGCTATGTAGTGGCTAATACCCCACGGCGCCTCCATCAACCTCCGATCTCACCCTACCCAAAGCTATCTCAAATAAACATGCCAAAAGTGCTTGAAAAAAAATAAAATTCTCCCCACGCCCCCACCCCAAGCATCTGACCCAGTGAAAGTTTGCCAGCAGCAAACTGTTTCAGGCCAAGTTCAGAAGCCCATCCCACCAAACTCTTATGCACAGATAATTCGGAGCCCGAGGGGCATTGGTGGAGAGTTCCCAGTCCGGCACCCACCAGAGGCCTGCCTGATCCAGCCCTCAAGTGCCCGCTCCCGGCTCCCCGCAGACTTAGAAATCTCCGTGTGCGCTCAAGTCTCCACCCCGGCCTTTCCCAGTGGTCGTCTTCACCCCTTCCCTACAAAGACTTCCATTCTCCTTGCAGCCCCAGGATTTGCAGTCCCGGAGTTTCACTTCCTGCTATCTCTGAACAAGAACCGCGGAGCGCTTCCAACGCGAACGGGGGAATTTCCCTCACAATGGCACACAAGGGATGTCCCGAAACCCTGGGGATCCAAATGTCCTCGTCTTTCCGATCCCCCTCCCCCAGCTCTCTCGCCTCCTCCGCGGTGCAGAACTTTATCCATCCTCCTATAATGTTGTCCCGCCCTTCCTTGGCACCCTCAGCTCTCCATACCTGTGCACAAACTGCCAAGAGCGAGCCACACGAAGACGACCGCGCCCCTACCCGGGATACCCGGGTAGGAACCCAGCGCACCCGCCAGCCCGCGGGCCGCTGGCGCCATCGCCGCCGTCTGGGCTCCCGCCGTCCGCGCGTCCCCTGCTGGGTACCGGGAGGGTTGGGGGCGCAGCGCGCACCAAGGCTGGGAGGGGTGCAAGTTCCTTTCCTTCCCAGTTCCGTTTATTTTCCCTATTCCAAGCCCATCCTGCCCTGTTCTAGGCTTTAATGAGCAGAAACGACGTGGATGAAGAACTCTTCAAGATTTCGGAGAGAAAATTCCTTGACTCACTGCGGTTTTCTCAATCACTCCCTCCCCTGTGCACTCTGGAGAATGGATCCGCCCAGGTACACAGGGCGAGGACAGAGGGCTGGGCGAGGGGGTGGGCAGCATGCAGCGGAAGGGGCTCCTCCAAGTCCCTGCCCGGAAGTGGGCTGACCCAGGTGCACTCCGGCCCCTGGGGTTGGAACCAAGTAACCAGTCCGCCGGGAGGGCACCTATAGACCTGGGATCCCATGCAGCCCCCCTCCTGCTCGTGCCAAGCCGAGCGGAGTGTGACTCAGGAGAACCGAGACTCAACTGGGGTGATTCACTTGTTTGCGGGGGCGGGGACCCGGTGCGCACCTGTTCCCTCTCGCCCCTCTCCAGGCCGGCGATGGACCCGCCTAGATACACCCCTGCAGGGCGGGGCGAGTCTGAGCCAACTTGGGCCTGGGAGAGGCTGCGGGAAACTCGTAACTGGTGATAGAATCCCGAACTTTGGTGTATGGGGCGAGTCTAACTGAGCAACCTGGTCAGAGCCAGGTCTTTCACTTAGATGACTTAAAAAAAAACAAGTGAAGTTCCTGGAAGGGAAGTTCTTCTCCCTTTGGGACGCCAATGGGGAATCAGGCCCAGGAAAACTTGGAATTCTATTGAGGGAGTTTTCTCCGCCTTTCCACTTTCCAGTCTAGCGGTTGGCCCCGGGGCATCTCTTGCCCCAGGTCTGGCCTCTGGAAACCCTGGCTTTTAAAGAGGCCGAGCAGAGGCGCAAGGCTAAAGACAGGATTTCGGTTTTCGGCTAGGATTCCCAAGGACTGGACTACCTGTGTGCAAGGGCGGGCCGGGGCGAAGCCAGCCACGCGAACGCTGAGCGCTCGGCTGCGTTCTGCTGCCCCACGATGGCGGGTAGGGGAAGCACGTCCCGCGGAACCCTGCGCTTTGGACTGGACTCTCAGGAGATCGCAAACTGGCCTGTCTGGCTGGCTGGCTGGCCGGTTCCGTAACCAGGGATGTTTTGTTTTGATCTTGTTAAAACTCAAATAAGATCCCCTACCTCCGCTCAAAACCTTCCTGTGGCTCTCCCTTCCCATTCAGTCACCCTGGCCTCCCCTATTCCGGAATGTGCCTCTCACACTCCCACTTCAGGTCCAGTGCCCTTAATCCCTCTGCTGGGACACTCCGAAGGCGACCACATGATCCTCTGCCTCCTTTAGGGCTTTACTTACAGGTCACCTTTGCAGGAACATTTCCCCTGGTCACTTTCTATAATATTTGAATATCCCTTTCCAAGTTTCACATCAACTTTAAAAATAAACTGTATATATTTTTATTGTGGTAAATTGTACACACCAACATATGTATCATTTTAACCATTTGAAAATTAATTTATTTATTTTTAGAGAGATGGGAAGAGAGGGAGAGAAACCTGATGTGAGAAACAGGGATCTGATGACTTTCTTCTGCCCCAACTGCAACCAGGCAAGTCCTCTGACTGAGAATGGAATTGGTGATCTTTCACTTTGCAAGGACCCAACCAACTGAGCCACGCAAGGCAGGGCCATTTTAACCATTTGTAAGTGTAAAATTCAACATTAATTATTTTCACAATGTTGTGTATGTATCACTCGAAACATTTTCATCATCCCCAATATAAATTCTGTACCAATTAAACAGTAACTCCCCATTCCTACTTGTCCCCATCCCTTGGTTACCTCTATTTTACTTTTTTTCCCTATCAAATTGTCTATTATATGTACCTCATATAAGTGGAATCATACAACATTTGTTTTTCTTTGGCTTATTCACTAAGCATAATGTTTTCAAGTCCATCCATGTTGTGGTATATATCACAACCAAAAATTCATTTTGTAATGGCTGCATAGTATTTCATTGTATGTTTATACCACATTTTGTAGCATATCCATTTATCTATTGTTAGACGCTTAGACTTTTTCCACCTTTTGGTTGCTTATTGTAAATAATGCTGCTATAAATATTGTAGATAGTGTGTCAGTATATATATGGAACTGCTAGGTTATATTGCAGTTCTATTTTTAATCCTATGGAACTGCCAAACTGCTTTCCACATTGCTGCACTTTTTTTACCTTATATTTGTAGTTTCAGCATATAAGTCCTTTACCTTCTTGGTTAGACTTATTGTAAGTATTTGATTCTTTTAGATGTTGTTATAAATGGAATTTCAATTTTTTTCTCTTCAGATTGTTCAGTGCTGTTATATAGAAACAACAGATTTTTGTGTGTCGATCTTATATCCTGCAAGTTTACTGGATTCATTAATTAGCTCTGGTGGCTTTCTTGTGGATTTTTTGTACTTTTTATCTGTATGGAATCCTGTTGTCTGCAAATAGGGATAGTTTAACCTCTTCTCCAATTTGGATGCCTTTTACTTTTTTTCTTTTCTGATTGCTGTGGGTAGTGGGACTTCCAGTACAATATGGAATAGCAGCAGTGAAAGTAGGCATCCATGTCTTGTTCCTGACCTTTTGAGAAGGTGTTCACCATTGAGTATGATGTTAGTGATGTTTTCTATAATACCCTTTATCAGATTAAGGAGTTTTCCCTCTACTCTTCATTTTCTGAGAGTATTTATCATGAAAAGATTGGATTTTTGTCAAACGGCATTCCTCATTAATAGAGATAATCATGTGGATTTATTTCTTTCATTCTATTCATGTAATGTATTACTTTGATTGATTTTTTTTATGTTGAACCACCCTTATAGTCTTCAATAAATTCCACTTGGTCATGATGAACAACCTTTTAACCTGCAATTGGGTTTGCATCACTAATATTTGGTTGTGGATTTTTGTATCTATATTCATAAGGGACACTGATTTGTAATATTCTTTCCTTTGTGATGTCTTTATCTGGCTTTGATATTAGGTTAATTCTGGCTGCATAGCATGAATTAGGAAGTGTTTTTCCCTCTTCAATTTCTTTGGAGGAGTTTGAGAAAGATTGATGTTAATTCTTCTTTTAAAGTTTGCTTAAACTAATCTGTTAACATCTGTTCCAGCACTTTGCTGGGAGGTTTTAAATTACTGATACAGTGTCTTTATTTATTATAGTCTTTTGAGAGTTTCTATTTCTTCCTGAGTCAGTTTACGTCAGTGTACATTTCAAGGACTATATCCATTTCTTCTAGGTTATCTAGTTTGTTGGCATAGTTTTTCCTAGTATTCTCTTATGATCATATTTTGGTTAATAGTAATGTCCCTCCTTTCATTTCTGACCTTAGTTATGTGTCTGCTATCTCTTGTTTTTGTTTTGTTTGGTTGGTTTATTTTTTTGTGGGGGTGGTCAGGTTAGCCAAAGGTTTGTCAATTTTGTTGTTATTGAAGAAAAACAAGTCTTGGTTTCATTGATTTTTCTCCATTATTTTCTATTCTCTATTTTATTGATCTCTATGCTATGCTTCACTACTTTCTTCTGCTAGTTTTGAGTTTAATTTGCTCTTCTTTTCCTAGTTACTTAAGGTGTAAAGTTAGTTACTAATTTGAGATATTGCTTCCTTTTTAATGTAGACATTAAAAGCTATACAATTCCCTCTGTAGCCTATAATTTCAAAATATTGTATTTCCAGTTTCATTTATCTCTAAGTATTTTTAAATTTCTCATGTGATTTCTTCTTTGACCTAATGATTGTTTAAGAGAATATTTTTTACTTTCCACATAGATGTAAAATTTGCAGTTTTTCTTGTTATTGTTTTCTAACTATCCCATTGTGGTTGGAGAACTTGGTATAATATTTATTTTTTTTAATCTTCTGAGACTTAATTGGTGACCTAAGATATGGTATATTCTGGAAAATGTTCAGTGTGCACTTATATTTTGTTGTTGAGCAGATTGTTCTGTATACGTTTGTTAGATCTAGTTGATTTATTGTGTTGTTAAAGTCCCCTATTTCCTTACTTACCTGTATATTTGTTCTGTCCATTTTTGGTAGTGGGATATTGTGTCTTTTATTGTAGAATTGTCTATTTCTTTCTGCAATTCTGTCCAACATTTGCTTCATATTTTAAAGATCTGTTTTAGGTGTATAAATGTTTATATAGGTTATAGCTTCTTGTATCAAACCTTTTATTAATATACAAGGTCTGTCCAGAAGGTATCCAGACATGTATTATGAAAAACAGAGACATTTATTGAAGAAGATACAAGAAACATGGTACATGGGAAAATGATGCCTCAGTCCCCTTCAAAGTAGGTACCTTGGGACCTCACACAGTTCTCCCAATCATCATCAGCGGCCCTGTCATATTTTCCTAAATTTCATTGATGATCTGAAATCTCTTCCCGTTTAAAGGTTATTTTAGTTTTGGGAAAAGCCGGAAGTCGCAGGACATAAAACCTGGGCTATAGGAGGTCTGAGTCACCTGGGTGATTTTATGTTTCACAAAAAAACTGCACAAGATGTGATACGTGAGCAGGAGCATTGTGGCGATGAAGCCACCAATCACCAGTTGCCCATAGCTATGGCCTTCTGAATCGTCCAAATAATTTCCATGGAGGAATATTCAAGCTTAACAAAAAAATTTGATGCAGATTTATTGCTCTACCCACCTAGTGATTTTGAATGCAATGGCCACACAGTACACATGCTCAGTCAACAGTGTCTACCATCCCCACTGACTACTACAGTGACATCACCATTGTCTAGGTAGGTGCATTCCAGTCCACTCTCCTTGGCTGCCAGGTTACATTGATGTTGTGTAAACTGTGCATTATATTAACAATGGTTGGACTTTTTTCAGACAGACCTCATATAATGTTCTTCTTTGTCTCTTAAAGCCTTTTGAATATATAGTCAGTTTTGTCTGATATGAATGTAGCCACTCCTATATCTCTGGTTACTGTTTGCATGAATTATCCTTTTTCACCCTTTTACTTTCAAATTATTTGTGTCTTTGGATTTAAGGTAAGTAAGTCTCTTATAGAGAGCATATACATGGATCCTGTATTTTTAAAAATCCATTCTGCCAACCTCTGTCTTTTTATTTAAAGAAATTACTGAGGATAGATGGACTTATCCCATTACAGCTTTTTTTGACCCTCATTTATTCCACATTGCCTTCTTTTGTGTTTAATGCTTTTGTCATGAAATGTTTTGATTCCCTTTTGATTTCCCATTATGTATATTGTATGACTATTTTCTTTGTGGTTACCATGGGCATTACATTACCTATAACTCCCTAAACTTAACACTTCAATTTCAATTTATAGCAGCTTAACTTCAATAGCATGTAAAAAGTATGCTCCTGTATCTCTTCATCATCCCTTTTTATTATTGACATCACAAAATACATTTGTATACATTGTTAGTCCAATAATAAAAATTAATAATTATTTTAATGCATTTTTAACTCAGGCAGATAATTAAAAGTGGATTGTAATACCATAAAACTAGCTTTTATAATTGCCCACATAATTATCTTTACCAGGGATCTTTATTTCTTCATTTGGCTTTGAGGTACTATAGCACCCTTTCATTTCAACTAAAATGACTTTCTTGAGACTTCCAGCCAAGATGGAAATGTAGGCAGACACACTTAACCTCCTCACACAACCATAAGAAGGATTCCAACTACCTCAAAACAAAAACAACCAGAACTGCCAGAAAATGGAACTATATGGAGGCCAACAACCAAGGATTTAAAGAAGACATATTTATCTAGATGGGTAGGAGGGGCAGAGACGGGGATCTGGGGTGGAGAGGACATGGTGTGATGGTGGTGAGGTGGAGGTGGCAAGGCAGTAACAGTGGCTGGCAGAGCAGGTGGTCCCACATTCACATGTGGTGGATAAAAGCTGGGAGGGACATCTGGGAAGCAATGCCAAACTGCACAGCCTGGGCTTTCACCACCGGGAAAATAAAGCCTCCTAGCTTCTAGCTGTGAAAACCAGTGGGGGCTGGGGCAGCAGAAGAAACTGCCAGTCTCCCAGGAGAGTCCATTTAGAGGGCCCCTCATGGTCCTAGGAATGTATACAAACCCACTCACTCTGGGAACCCCACCAGGGCAATAGCTAAAGGGACTTCAGTTGCATGTGGGAAGTGGGCAAAGTGACTGGAAAAGAGGCCAGTGCCTAGCAAGCAGCATTGTTTCCTTCCTGACCCCTCTCCAGCATTCAGTACCACGAGTTGGTGACTGGGTCATCCTGCAATGGTGACAAATACTGAAGGCTTTAGTCCTTACAGTACTCCTTACAGTAACAGGTACACCAAGACAGGGAGTCAAAAAGAAATATGGCCCAAATGGAAGAACAGATCAAAACTCTAGAGAAAGAACTAAGCAAAATGGAGATAGCCAACCTATTAGATACAGAGTTCAAAACACCAGTGATAAGGATGCTCAGAGAAATGATTGAGTAAAGCAAATGAGTAAGAAGAAATGAAGACTACACTAAGTGAAATAAAAATTCATAGGGAACCAAGAGTGAAGGGAAGGAAGCCGGGGTTCAAATTAATGAGTTGGAGCATAGGGAGAAATAAACAGTCCACTAGTACAGAATGAAGAAACTATATATATATATATATATAGTTTATATATAGTATATATATATATATATATATATATATATATATTTTTTTTTTTTTTTTTAATGAGGGAATGAGAAGACTCTGGGATATCTCAAAAAAATAAAAAATAAAAATGCCAACATCTGAATCATAGGGATGCCAGAAGAATAAGAGGAAGAGCAAGAAATTGAAAACTTATTTGAAAAAATAATGAAAGAAAACTTCTCTAATTTGGCAAAGGAAATAGACATGCAAGTCTAGAAAGCACAGACAGTCCCAGACAAGTTGTACCCAAAGAGGACCACACCAAGACACATCATGATTAAATGCCAAAAATTAAAGATAAAGATAATTTTTTAACGTTTTATTTATTATTTTTAGAGGGGAAAAGAGAGAGGCAGAGAGGGAAAGAGACAGCAATGTATGATTGCCTTTCACCTGCCTCCAGCTCCAGACCTGGCTGGAGACCTGGCTTGCAACCTGGTTACGTGCCCTGGCTGGGAATTGAACCAGCCACCTTTGGGTTCACAGGCCAGCACCTTATCCACTGGGCCACCAGCCAGGGCTAAAGAGAGCATCTTAAAAGCAGAAAGAGAAAGGGAGGGAGTTACCTACAAGAGGTCCCATAAAACTATCAGATGGTTTTCTCAAAAGAAGCTCCTGCAGGCAAGAAGAGACTGGCAAGAAGTATTTAAACTGATGAAAAGCAAAGACCAACAATCAAGATTAGTCTATCCCGCAAAGCTATCAGTTAGAATGGAAGGGCAGAAAAAGTGCTTCCCAGACAAGGCAAAGCTAAAGGAATTCATCATCATCAAACCCTTATTAAATGAAATGTTAAAGGGACTTATTTAAGAAAAAGAAGATCAAAACTATGAACATTAAAATGACAACAAATTCACAACTATCAACAACCGAATTTAAAAAACAAAAACAGTGACTCTCAGTCAGCTAGCCAGAGGGAATGACCCACCAAAGCACATAACAATAACCAAAACTCAAGTACAACCACATAGCCCAAATAAAGGACATCCCAAGAGCATCAAGTTCAGGAGATCAAGGAGACTGCAACACTAAATTCCACAGGTCTCCTACAGAAAGTCATGCCACAAAGATAGGAAGTCAAAGCAGATCAATCTAAGAAGCAGAAACAAATAAGAGGAATCATCTCAAATGGGAAGACAAAAAATCAAACCCCCTCAAAAGGAAAAGAGGAATCCTGAGAAAGAGTACTAAATGAAATAGATGCAAGGACACTATCAGACATGGAATTCAAAATAATGATTATATAGAAGCTCAATGAGCTCGAAGAAAATTATAAAGAACTCCAGGGAAGCTACAAGGAACTTACTGAGAACTACACCAGCATAAAAAGTACACAAAACTATCAATAAGAGCAAGGAGGAAATGAAGAATGCAATCTCTGAATCAAATTAATCAAAATTAGACTGGATGAAGCAGAGGATCAGATCAGCAAGCTGGAGGACAACATAGAAAAAAAAATCCCCAGACAGTGCAACATAACCAAAAAGACTGAAAAAGAATGAAGAGGTTTTAAGAGAGCTGCAGGACAACATGAAATGCAATAATATCCATGTCATAGGGGTACCAGAAGGAGAAGAGGAGGAATAAGGAATAGAAAACCTTTTTGAAAAAGTAATGACGGAAAACTTTCCTACCATGATGGGAGAAAACATCACACAAGTCCAAGAAACACAAAGGGTCTCAATGAAGATGAACCCAAACAAGCCCACTCCAAGATACATCATATTTAGAATGGCAAATTTCAAAGACAAAGAATCCTAAAAGCAGCAAGAGGGAAACAGCTAATAACATACAAGAGAGCTCCAATAAGGCTAACTGCTGATTTCTCAACAGAAACACTACATGCCAGAGGGAACAGCAAACAATATTTCAAGCAATGAAAGACAAAGGCTTACAACCAAGACTATTCTGCCCAGCAAGGCTCTCATTCAAAATGGAAGGTGAAATAAGGAATTTCCCAGATAAAAGAAAATCAAAAAGAATGCATCTTCACTAAACCAGCATTGCAAAAGATGCTTTAACAAGATGCAGACAGCCCTGGCTGGTGGCACAGTGGATAAGGTGCCAGCTCTGTGAACCCAGAGATTGCTGGTTCGATTCCCAGCCAGGGCAATGTAACTGGATTGCAAGCCAGGTCTGTAGCTGGAGGCATGTGAAAGGCAGCCATACATTGATGTTTCTCTCCCTCTCTGCCTCTCTCCCTCTCCCCTCTGAAAAATAATAAATAATAAATAAAATCTTGAAAAAAAAGATGATGAAGACAGAGAGGTACAAAGAGGAAAAATTATAATGAACAAGTACCTATCAATAATTACCTTAAATGTAAATGGATTAAGTGCACCAATCAAAAAGACATAGGGTAGCTGAGTGGATAAGAAAACATGACCCACATATATGCTCTCTTGAAGAGACCCACCTCAGAACAAAAGATCTACACAAAACTGAAAGTGAAGGGATGGGGAAAAAATATTTCAACCAAACTGATGTGAAAAGAAAAAACCGCTGGATTAGCAATACTTTTATCAGACAAAATAGATTTCACAACAAAGTCCATAAAAAGGGTCAAATAAAGACACTTCATAATACTTAAGGGAACAATCTATCAAGAATGTATAACCCTTGTAACCATACCCACTAACATAAGAGCACCCAAATATATAAGGGAAATCTTGGAGGACTTCAAAAAGGATATGGACAGCAACACACACATAGGAGGAGATTGTCAACAATGGGCAGATCTTCCAAACAAAGAAATAACAAAGAAATGGTGGCATTCAACAACACTCTAGATCAAATAGACTTAATTGATATATACAGAACTTCTCACCCCAAAGAAACAAAATATACATTCTTTTCAAATACACATGGAACATTTTCAAAGATAGGTCACATGATAGGACACAAAATAAGCCTCAACCAATTCAAGAAAATTGAGATCATATCAAGTTTTCCAGTCCGATCACAATGACTTGAAACCAGAGACCATTCTCAAGGAAGACACCCTAACTCACTCAAATTCATGGAAACTGAATAACATACTATTAAACAGTGAATGGGTTAACAATGAGATCAAGAAAGAAAATTTTAAAATAAAAAACAACAACTAAACAAGCAACTACAACAGAAACAGAATCATCAGTATGGAAATCATATGGAGGATTATCATCAGGGAAGAGGGAGGGGAACAATGGGAGAAAAGGTACAGGAATTAAGAAGCGTAACTGGTAGGAACAAAATAAATAGGGGGATGGTAAATAGTAAAATGAAGAAGCCAAAGGATTTATATCCATGACCCATGGACATGAACTAAGAAGGAAAGCTGTTGGCGGGAAGGATTGTTCTGGGTGGAGGGGGCAAAGGCAAAAAATTGGGACAACTGTAATAGCATAAACAATAAAATATACTTTAAACAAATAAAGGATCCTCTTTAGCATTTCCTGCAGGGCAGATATAGTGGCAACAGTCTCTCCCAGCTTCTCCTTATTTGGGGTATATTTTAATATCTCTCATTGTTGAAGGGCAGCTTTGCCATTTATGGAATTTTTGGTTGAATGTTTTTTCTTTCAGCATTTTGAATATTTCTACCCATTGTCTTTTGGCCTCCAAAGTTTCTTTGACAAATTGGCTATACTCTTATTGAGGATCTTTATGTAACAAGTTACTTCTCTGTCTTTGTTTTCAAGATTGTCTTTGTCTATGTCCTTCAACAATTTGATTATAGTATGTCTTGTGCATCTTTTGGGATGTTTCCAGTTGGAGTTTGGCGAGCCTCTTGAATTTCTAGATTCATGTCTTTTATCATATTTGGGAGGTTTACAGGCATTTTTTTTAATATAGTTATATCAGTGGCTTTCTCTCTTCTCCTGAGATTCCCACAGTATGTGTGCTGGTCCACTTGATAATGTTACAGAGGTCCCTTAGGCTCTGTTCATTATTCTTCAGTATTTTTCCTTTTGTTCCTCAGACTCAGTAATTTCACTTCTCTTATCTTCATGTTCGCTGATTGTATCTTCTTCTGCTTGCTCACCTGTTTTTGAACTTCTATAGTTGTTTTTTCATTTCAGTAATTGTATTTTTCACCTCCAGAATGTATTTTGATTCTTTTAAACATTTTTACCTCTTTATTGCTATTCTTATTTTCTTCATAAATCATTTTTCTGTATTTGGTAGCTTCTGGAGCATTCTAAGACAGTTTAAGTCTCTATCTAGTATGTCTTCCACCCAGGTTTCCTCAGTGATGGTTTATGCATTTATTTTCTTCCTTTTAATTGCCATACATCACATAAGGCCTTTCTGTGGTTGTAATGAACCAAGACAAAAACAAAATCACTCTATAAGCATGTCTGAACACAGATTAAAAGAGAAACATTGTCCAGACCACAAAATACCAAACAACTCCTTTCCCACATAATATGAATGACAGGCTGCTTTAAGTTTACTGGATTTTTCTTATCTTCTAAACAATATAGAATCACTCCTACTTCCTGACAGCGCCCAATCTCCCTTCTTGGACCTTTCCCTAAATCACATAATATAAGGTCCAATTCTATAAGTCCTTTCTAATACCTTTTTACCGAGACATTGCACTATTCCCCATGTTGTGCCTCTTCTTTCATTGCATTTGGTCATTAAACTCCATCTTTTTCAACCACAGGTGTATTCCTGATGGTCTTTGGCTGAAGTGCATTGATACATGCCATACATGTTCCCACCTCAGGGCCTTTGCATGTGCTGTCTGCTTAGTCCAGACCTTGCTTCCCCTGGAATCTCTATGGTTCATATTGTGTGGGTCTACTCAAAGGTTACTTCTTTAGAGATGACTTCTCTCCTTACTCCCTTTAAAATAGTATCTGTATTGGCTTGATAAGGTTGCTATAGCAAACACCACAGAATGGGTGTCTTAAAGAAGAGAAATTTATTCCTTCACAGTCTAGAGGCCAGGAGTACAAGATCAAGGTGTTGGCAGGGCTGGTTTCTTTCTGAAGCCTCTCTGCTGGGCTTGCAGATGGCTACCTTCTCTCTGTGTCCTCACATGGTTGTCCTCCTGTCTGTGTTGTCTGTGCCCTAATCTCTTCATTTAATGAGGACACATTGGATTGGGCCCACCCTAACTTCTTCATTTTAACTTATTTACCTTTTTAAAGACTGTTATCTCCAAATAAGTTGTATTTTAAGGTACTGGGATTAGAGCCTCAACATATGAATTTTGGGGCAAACAACGTAGCCCATAACAGTCTTTCTCTCTCTCTCTTTCTCTCTCCCACCACATTTCCCCCCTTCAAAGCACTTACTTGGTGACCCGATGTTCTATCAGTCATTTATTTACCAGCTGTTTTTCCTCAAGACAAAGACATTATTGCTCAGCAAATACCCAATGTGCTGCCCTATATTTCCCAGTACTTCTGCAGTTAGGTGGAGATATGTGATTGATTTTAGTCAATGGCCTATAGTGAAAAGTAATGTCGATCTCTCCCAGGCCAAAGCATTTAGTTGCCAATGCATGACTCACTAGCCTCCTTTCCCTTGCATAGCAGCTAATGATGTCACAGATGGTGCAGCCTTCATAATTCATTGCATTTGAAGGGATTAGGTGGAACAGCTTTCCACCAACTTGTTTTGGACATTAGTATGAGCAAAAAGAAATTGTGTTAAGCCACTGAACTTTGAGAATTCTTTTGTTACATAGCATAAACTAATGTATCCTGATTAATACATCTCCCCTGGAATTAAGCTCAAAGAGGGCAGGGACTTAGCCTGGATCCTTAGTGCCTCGTACAAGTGAGTAAGCAATAATTATTTATGGAGTAAGTGAATGTGCCAAGCATAAGAAGGTGAAGTTGCTAGGACCCAATTAATACACTGTAGATCAAGAGATGAAACTGATCCCAGAGCCTGGGACTGAAACCTTGGCTTCATTCCCATTATCCTAACCATTGTCTTATTCCAAATCCAGACTAAGCCAAGAATTTGACATGAATATTTTCCTAAAGGCTTAAAGCAATCATAGTTTGTGATGAGAGTTCTAATGTCCCGATTTTACAGATGGGGGAACTGAGGTTTAACAAGTTTCAGCAACTTGCCTAAGGACATGTAGGTCCTACAATGCCTACCACGATCCCATCAGTGGATTCTGTGGTAGACATGGTTGATTACACCGAATAAGCATTCTCTTCTACATCTCTTAAGGATAAAAAAATTCTGATTTTGTTTGGATCTTCCATGACTTCTGTGGCCAGAGAAGATTGTCCTTCCTCAGGCCTAGAGAACAAATTCTGGTCGGCTTAAGCCAACCATGGAAATTTTATTTCCTTTTAGGGATTGCTTTGGATCTATACATGGGCCCTAGTTTTGGCCAATGAAACTTGAGAAGTGATATGATGGGAGAATTTGGAAATGATTTTAACTTTATGATATAAAAGATGTTCCTTTTAGTAGACATTAGTTGTGGTAACCATTACTGATTGCCATTTGCCAAATGTTTCAGGGACAAGTAGAATTGTATTTCCTATGTTAGGTTGGTAAATTGGTGATTCTATGAAACTGTTTCTGGCCAGTGATTTGTGAGCAAGTGACATACATCTTTTAGGGTCAGAGCAGTTAGTTGTAGACATAAAATACTCTCTTTCTCCTCTGGCAAGAAATTGGAAATGCTAGAGATGGCAGTTTTTTCATCATCTTGGATACCTGATGATTATAATGCCAACCAACAACGGACATGGAACATGAAAGAGAAATAATCTTTGTTTTTGAAAGTCATTCGATTTTGGCAAAAGTTATTGCTGTGTAGTAGCAAATAGCCTATCTTAAGTAATACAAAAATTAGTATGAGTGGGCTGCTATTGTAATCAAAAACAAAAACACATGATGTTGTCTTAGAACAAAGGGAACAAGAAACTTTATTTGAAACCTGAAGGATGGAGATTGATGTCTGAGATATTTCGGAAGACAGATTATGTATTTAGTGAACTTGCAGTTTTAAGGGAAAGCAGTTGGAATACAGAACATTAACAGTCAATGTTGGCCAAAGTTGGCTAAAAACTGGGCAGACCTTTGAAAAGCAAAGCCCCATGAGAACTAAGCTTTTGTCAATAATAAAATCAAGGATATATCACTAATTAAATCATTATTAACCATTGTTAAAATCTCTGAATCAATTACAATACTCCCAGAAAATCCTTACTATATTCCCAGGTAGACAAAATCACTCAGTGAATGAGAGATGAAGAATATGGCACTCTGTGAATGCCTGACAGACTTTAAGGTGTGTACAATGACAGAGAGAGTGAGGGATGGAGGGAGAGAAAAGAAGAAAGAAAGAGCAGGGGTGGGGAGGAAGAAGGTGACAATATCTTGAACAGAAAGTGGATGTGGTTTTTGTTTGTTTGTTGTATGTTTGTTCATTCTGCACGTGGAGTTGACCAAGAATCTTTAGGTCCCAAATTTTGGAAGACAACTAGCAGGCTGAGAAGAATGTTCATTTGCCAAGGAGGGCACATCTTTCAGTGCCACTTCCGAGGTAGCCAAGGAGGATAATGGAAAAGGAAACCTCTCCCTGGTGAGTGAAGACATGACCTCAGAGAACAAAGGTCTTGAGAACCCCTCCTCCAAGGAGCTGACTTGGTGCTAATTAAAGAATCTCCCTATGTACAAGATAGGAGGTCTGTGCAGTTCCTCTCCCTGCACAGATTTTTAAAATGGTACAGACCAGTGATTTTTGTGTGTTTGCCTTCTTCACAGTCTTGATGAGCATGAAGCCATTTTGTCCCATTTCACCATTGTCTATTGGGTGTGCGGAGGACAAGTAGTTTGTTTTTTTAGTTCACTTGTCTGACTTAGGTTCACTCATTTTTGTTTCCTGCCCAGTTCTTGGGGACCTTTGACTTTTTGACCCTACAACCTACATTAAGCTATTTGATGACATGAAGTGAATTACACTTCTGAAAGTGCAGTGGATCAAGGTTCTTTTCATTGCCAGGGCTGGTGCTTGAGTTCTGTGGGAAACCACAACACCCAGGGCAGTTCCCAGCCTCCCTCTGTAGCCTGGGGCTACCTTGTTGCTGCTTAGTCTTTCTATGGCCACTTTGTAGACCCAGGTATTAATCAGCTGCACTTAGAAGAGTCTATGCCAGTAGGCTCTACTCTCAGGCGGTGATGTTATCCTACACTATGACCATCCCAAGGTGCACTGGGACTTTTCTTCCATTCTGGGGGAGGATCCCTTGCTGGTCTCCTCAACGCCTAAAGAAACTGCCTTCAACTGACCAACCCTCAGCCCTGTCAGACAGGCCCCTATCACCGCCAGGACAATGGGAGTGCTCGTGTGGTGGACAATGAGCTTGATTTCCAGGTTATCACTGCCCTGCATACTACACACCAAAAGCCCCTACAGAATAAAACTGTCAAGCTGAGTGGTAGAGTACCCATCTTCCCTCTGGGAGCCATGTAACTACTATGGGGAGAAAGGTGAGCACGAACACCTGGGAATCTGCTACATTGAGGAGCCCCTGAAAAAAACCCATACATACCCTGTTGGCTCTGAGGGCAGAAGAGAAGCAAAACAGCTGCATACAGCCTAAGCTGAAGGTGGAAACCTGCTTTATACCCTGTGGCCACTTAAAGGAAAATAACCAGCCATACTTCATCTTTGACATTTACCGGTTGGGCAAGTTGACCAACAACATGGTGCTCACTTACCTCTTGGCTGGTGACTGGGCCAGGACATCAGCCCAGCCTTTGGCCCTCATCCAGGTTTTTTCCTTGTGCCCACCTGAGAAAGGGGTTTAGCTGCCAATGGAAAATCAGGTTCTGAATCCCTGCCCAAGGCCCTTCATGCTCAATAAGTGGAGGAAGGGGTCTCTTCACTGGCTTGTTCAGATGTTCATTCAGCAAGAATCCTGTGGTTCCCCTTCTGAGCCAGGTGCTAGGCAGGTCATGTTGTAAACACAGTGGTGACCAACAAAGACCTAATCCCTGCCTTCATAGGCTCCTGAGATTCAGGGGGAGACCAAAGGTAAAACCTAGAGACCAAGACACTCTGGCCTATGCTTATGCCAACATAGACACTACTGTGGTTTCTGTCCCTTTATGGTGCTCCAACTGATAAGATTTGTCCACCCATCCTAGCACCAGTGCCACAGTATCTTAATTATTGTACCTTCATAATATGTCATGATATCTGGTAGTATAGATTTTCCAACTCTGTTCTTCAAGATTGTCTTGGTTACTTTTGGCTCTGTGTACAAATTTTGAAATTAGCTTCCATTACTTACACTTTTTAAAATTATTCCTAATAATGTGCAGTTATTGATGTTGAGATTTTACTATATTATATTTATTCCTAGGCATTTGATTTTTTATGCTATTCCAAATTATCTTTTAAATTTCATCTTCTAATTGTTGTTTGTATACAGATATATATTCAGTATTTGTATATAATCTTGTGTCTAATTATTTTGCTTAATTCACATACCTCCAGTAAAATGTTGAATGGAAAAGTTTGATGCAGACATGCTTATGTTGTTCTTAATATTTCACTATTAAATGTAATTCTGCTCTAGGTTTGTAATAAAGAACTTTATAAGATTGAAAATTTTTCTTATAATTCCTAGTTTGCCAGGACTTGAGCTATGAATGGGTGTTGAATTATATCAAACGCTATTTCTACATCTACTGAGATAATATGGTTTTTCTCCTTTTTTCATTAATGTGATGAGTTACATCAATTAATGTTTATGTGTAAACCCAACCTTACCTTCCTAGATTAATCCAGGTTTGGTTACAATGTTTATCTTTTTTATTTATCATTGGAGACAGTTCTTTGTTTTTAATATTTTATTTATTATTTTTCAGAGAGAAGGGCAGGGAGAGAGGCAGAAAGGGAGAGAAGCATTAATGTATGGTTGCCTTTCACCTGCCTCCAGGTAAGGACCTGGCTGGAGACCTGGCTTGCAACCCAGTTATGTGCCCTGGCTGGGGAATCAAACCAGCAACCTTTGGGTTCACAGGTCGGTGCCAATCCACTGAGTCACCAGCCAGGGCTGGAGACAGTTCTTTAGGAGATAGTGTCCATGTTCATGAAGGAGATTGGCCTGAGGTCTACCTTTGTAGTAATTTTTTTGGTTTTTTTCCTGCCCTTTTAAAGATTGTTATTCTTTCACAGTTGTCCCAGTTTTTCTCCTGTTGCTCTCCACCGCCCCACCCACTCCCCACTTCCACAGTGAATCCTCACCCTGTAGTCCATGTTCATGGGCCATTTATATATTCTTTGACTAAATCCTGCCCCTTCTTTCCCCACTTATCTCCCTCCCTGGTACCCTTTGGTCACTGTCAGTCTATTCCCTGTTTCCATGCCTCTGGTTCTATTTCGCTTATTTGTTTGTTTTGTTCATTAGATTCCTCCATTTTTTTTTTTTTTTTAAGATTTTATTTATTATTTCCAGAGAGAGGGGAAGGGAGAGAGGCAGAGAGAAACATCAATGTATGGTTGCCTTTTTCACCTGCCTCCAGGCTTGCAACCTGGTTATGTGATCTGGCTGGGGAATCGAGCCAGCGACCTTTGGGTTCGCAGGCTGGCACCTTATCCACTGTGCCACCAGCCAGGGCCCTTTAGATTCCTCTTATAGGTGAGATCATATGGTATTTGTCTTTCATTACCTGGCTTATTTCAGTTAATGTAATACTCTCCAGTTTCATCCATGCTGCCACAAAAGGTAGAAATTACTTCATTCTGCTGTGTAGTATTCCGTTGTGTAAATTTACCACAGTTTTTTGATCCTCTCATTTACTGATGGGCACCTAGGCTGTTTCCAGCACTTGGCTATTGTAAATAACCTGCTATGAATATAGGCGTGCATTGGTTCTCCTAAATTGGTGTTTCAGGATTCTTCCGATATAATCCCAGCAGTGGAATCTGTCAAGATATAGGGGCAGCTAAAACACACACCTGGACGTTAGTCAGAACTGCACCGGGATATGTTGATTAAACTAGCTCACTCCTATCGATGTGTTGCTGAAGCTGACCAAACCCACCCTAAATGTGTAACTGTAAGTATAAATGCCCTGACCCCTAAAGTAAAGATGAAGACTGCTTTTCTAAAGCATCTTCCCTTGCCACTCCCTCTTTTCCCACTTTCCCCCAATAAACCTTTATTTTAATCCCACAGCAGTCTCCAGGTGTGATTAAGGCTGACATTACAGAATCACTGGGTCAAAAGGCAGTTCCCTTTTCAGTTTTTTGAGGAAACTCTATATTCTTCCACAATGGCTGCGCCAGTCTGCATTTCCACCAGCTGTGCACTAGGGTTCCCTTTTCTCCTCATTCTTACCAACACTTGTTTATGGATTTGCTAATGATGGCCATTCTGACAGGTGTGAGGTGGTATCTCATTGCCGGCTTAATTTGCATATCTCTGATTGCTAGTGATGTTGAACATCCTTTCATATGCCTATGGGTGTTATGTCCTCATTGGAGAAGTGTATATTCAGGTCCTTTGCCCATTTTTAAATTTGAATTGTTTGTCTTTCTACTAGTGTTGATTCGTATGAGATCAACCTTTGTCTGATGTATCGTTGGCAAATATGTTTTCCCATACTGTTGATTTTCTTTTCATTTTGATGATGCTTTCTTTAGCTGAGCAGAAGCTTTTAATTTGATGCAGTTGTATTTATTTATTCTTTTTATTATTTCCCTTGCCCTAGAAGACATATCAGCAAAAATATTGCTGTGTGAGATATCTGAAATTTCACTGCCTGTGTTTTCCTCTAGGACATTTATGGTCTTATGGTTTATGTTTTTTATCCATTTTGAATTCATTCTAGTGTATGGTGTAAGTTGATAGTCTAGTTTCATTTGTTCGCATGTACCATTCCAGTTCTCCCAACATCATTTGTTGAAGAGGCTATTTTACTCTATTTTATGCTTCTGCCCCGTTTCTCAAATATTAATTGACCATAGAGACTGAGTTTATTTTTGGGCTTTTTATTCTGTCCCACTGATCTATGTTTCTTTTCTTATGCCAGTACCAGATTTGTTTTGATTGCAGTGGCCTTGTAATATAGTTTGATATCTAGTATTATGATTGCTCCTACTTTGTTCTTTTTTCTCAAGATTACTGAGATTTTTCAAGATCATTTTTCATACCATACGTATTTTTGAAATATTTGTTCTAAATCTGTGAAATATGTCATTGGTATTTTAATAGGGATTGCACTGAATCCATAGATTGCTCTGGGTAGTAAGGACATTTTAATTGTGTTAATTTTTCCAATCTGTTCATGTACTTTTATTTTCCTTAATTTCTTTCATCAGTGTTTTATACTTTTCCAAGTACAGGTCTGTTACCGCCTTGGTTTATTCCTAGGTGCTTTATGTTGTTGTTGTTATTGTTGCTATAGTAAATGGGATTTTTTCTAATTTATATTTTATTGTTGGTGTACATGCAAATTCATGCAGCCTGAATAACATGCTATTAAATAATGAAGGAGTTAACCATGAGATCAAGGAAGAAAACAAAAAATTTCTAGAAACAAATGAAAATGAACAGCCTAAAACCTATGGGACACAGTGAAGACAGTCCTGAGAGGAAAGTTCATAGCAATACAGGCCTACCTAAAAAAGATAGAAAATTTTCAAATAAACAGCTTAACCCCAGATCTATAAGAACAACAACAGAGCCCAGAAGGAGTTGAAGGAAGAAAACACTCAAGACCGGAGCCGAAGTAAATGATGTAGAGATAATAATAATAATAATAGTAAATAAACAAATAAAAGGATCAGTGAATCCAGGAGCTGAGTCTATGAAAAGATAAATAAAATCGACTAGCCTTTAACCAGACTCATCAAGGAAAAAAGAGAGGACCAAATAAAATAAAACCAGAAGTGAAAGAGGAGAAATTACAACTGATACTACAGAAATACAAAAGGTTGTAAGAAATTACTAAAAACTACTATATGCCAAGAAATTTGACAACTTGGGTGAAATGTTGTAATGTTTTTACGAGGTTTTAGAATCAAGGTGATGCAGGCCTTGATTCATAGAAGTTTGAAAATAAAATGTTCCTTTTTTTCTTTTTCTTTTTTTTTTTTCCTATTTCTGGAAAGGTTCTGAAAGATTGATGTCATTTCTTGTTAAGAAATGTTTTGAAGAATTCATGGATAAAGCTTTTTGAACATAGAGTGTTTCTGTGCAATTTTCCCCCTTTTTATTGAATTTATTGGGAGTGATATTGTTTAACAAAATTACACAGGTTTTGTGACAGAGTAGGAGAAAGCCAAAATCTCCCACAGGGCTACGCAAGATTTCCTAGGTGGCCACTATTGGTCACCTGACCACTGAGTGACAGGCCGCCATTACGGCTTAAAATAGGGCAGTAGACATGTGGTCTTGCTCTCACCCAGACGGACACGCTGAGACAGGCACACCGTCTCTCTGCTCCCTCGGATGGAAGGGCAGACAGGGACTCATTCCCTCCCCTGGATGGACCCATAGACAGACACGTGGCCTGAGAACTCACCTAGGTTGAGAAGGTGGGGAGCAAAGTGGGGCAAGGGAGATGTGCAGCTTGCACTGAGATGGGGAACTACATGTGGTAGAAGAGTTGGGGAGTCTGTGCAAAATAAATCCCTTAATTGGGTACAGCGGCTGCCAGGAACTTGAATTTACAGCTGGAACGCTAAGCTATGAACCGTCGTATTTCTGAAAGATGGTGTCTTTTGCTTGTCTGTTTTAAAGCTAGCCTAATCAGGCAGGACGGTATGGGTGTTTCAAAGGGAGTGGGATTTAACGGCACAATTGCACCTGTAATATAATTTATATAATCCTCAAATAAACAAAACACTTTTCCTTTTCACCAAACTCTGTTATTAAAGAGTCATTTCTGGTGGCGGGCAAACCGAGCCCATGAAACTGGGAACTCTTCCCCCAAGGGTCCTATTACAGTTTTAGGTGCACAATTCCACAACACATCATCTGTACCCTGTATTGTGTGTTCACTACTCCAAGTCAAGCCTCTGTCCATTACCATTTATCCTCCCTATATCTTCCTCTACCACCCCTCACCCCACGCCGGATGGCCTCAGTAGTCATCACACTGTTGTCTGTGTCAATGAGTTTTTTTCTCTCTTTTTGCTCAATTCCCCCACACTTCCAGCACTCATGCCCACCAACCCTCACCAACAGCTGTAAGCCTGCGCTTTATCTACGAGTCTGTCTTTGTTTTGCTTGTTAGTTCATTTTGTTCATTAGATTCCACATATGAGTAAAAATTATATGGTATTTGTCTTTCTCTGACTGGCTCATTTTACTTAGCATAATGTTTTCTAGATCCACCCATGCTGTTGCAAAGGTAAGATTTCTTCTTCACAGCTGAATAGTATTTTGTTGTGTCAATATACCACAGCTTTCTTATCTGCTCATCTACTGATGGCTATTTGGGCTGCTTTCAAATCTTGGCTATTATAAATAACACTACAGTGAACATAGGGGTGCATATATTCTTTTGAAGTGGTATTTCAGATTTCTCTATGAACAATATCATGTCATCTGCAAATAATAACAGTTTTACTACTTCCTTTGCAATTTGGGTACCTTTTATTTCTTTTTCTTGTCTGATTGCTAGGATGTCTAGTACTGTGTTGTAGAAGAGAGGTGAAAACATATATCCCCATCATGTTCCCGATCTTAAGGGGAACACTTATAGTTTGTGCCCATTGAGTAGGTTTATAATATATGGCTTTTATTATGTTGAGGTACGTTCCCTATATTCCCACTTTGCTGAGAGTTTTTATCATAAATAGGTGCTGGATTTTATCAAATGCTTTTTATTTATTGATGTGATCATGTGGTTTTCATCCTTTATTTTGTTTCTGTGATGAATCATATTTATTGATTGGCAAATATTGTACCAAAATAAATCCTATGATTTCCAGCCAAGAAGGAGGCATAGGTAGAAACACTCTGACACCCTCCACAACAATAAAAAGGAATACAACTACCTCAAAACTAAAAACAACCAGAACTACCAGAAAATCAAACTGCATAGAATTCCAACCAACAAAAATGTAAAGAAGTAATACACATCCAGACAAGTAGGAGGGATGGAGAAGGGGCAGAGAGGATACAGTGTGGCAGCTGCAGCAACAGTGGTGGCTGTGGCCAGCCAGTGGAAAGATCAGTTATACATTATAAAACTGGGGAGGGACACCTGGGGGGTGATCCCAGCCGCAGACCAAACTGCAACTCATGGCTCCAGCACCAGGGAAAATCAAGCCTCATAGCTTCTGTCTGTGAAAACCAGTGGAGATTGGGGTGGCAGAAGAAACTGCTGATTTCTCCATAGAGTGTTTGTTTAGAGGGCCCCACAGTCCTAGAATACCTGCAAACCCACCTACTCTGGGATCCACAACCAGGGCAGCAGTTAGAAGGGTGCCAGTCCCATACAGGAAGCAGAAGTGCCTGATAAAGGTTGAGTGCTGAGCAAGGGGCATTGTTCCCTCCCAAACCCCTCCCCTGTATACAGCACCACAACATGGTGAAAGGGGTCATCCCACACTAACAAATACCTAAGGCTCTGCCCTTTACAATGTAACAGGAGTGACAGCTCTACCTAAAACACAGGCAAACACAGGAGGCGGTCAAGTTCATGAGGCAGCAAAAGAGGCCCAAAAGAGGAAGCAGGTCAAGAGTCCAGTGGGAAAACTAAGCAACAAGGAGATAGCCAATTTAACAGATGCAGAGTTCAAAACACTGGTGATAAAGATGCTCACGGACTTGACAGAAAAGATTAAGTATGACAAACGGGTAAGGGAAGAAATGAAGGCTATGCTAAGTGAAATGAAGAAATATCCACATAAAACCAATGGTGAAAGGAAGGAAGTTAGAGTTCAAATCAACAGTTTGGAACATAAGGAAGAAAACAGTCAACCAGTACAGAATGAAGAAATAAGAGTTCAAAAAACTGAGAGGCGGACCCTGGCTGGTAGCACAGTGGTTAAGGCGCCGGCCTGCGAACCCAAAGATCACAAGTTCGATTCCCCATCCAGGGCACATAACCAGGTTGCAAACCAGGTCTCCAGTCAGGTCTGTGGCTGGAGGCAGGTGAAACGCAACCATACATTGATGTGTCTCTCCCTCTCTGCCTCTCTCCCTTTCTCTCTTTCTAAAAAATAATGAAATAAAATCTTTAAAAAAAAAGTATTTCAAGTAGTGAAGAGCAAGGACCTACAACCAAGATTACTCTATCCAGCAAAGCTATCATTTAGAATGGAAGGGCAGATCAAGTGCTTCCCAAACAAGATAAAGCTAATGGAGTTCATCACCAAGCCATTATTATATGAAATGTTAAAGGGACTTATTTAAGAAAAAGAAGACCAAAATTATGAAAATTAAAATGACAACAAACTTAAAACTTTCAAACTCATAATGTAAAACATAAAAACAAAAACAAACTAAGCAAACAACCAGAATAGGAACAGAATCTAGATATGGGTATCATTTGGAGGGTTATCAGATGGGAGGAGGAACGGGGAGAAATGGGGAACTTTTGTCATTCTCACCAACTTTGTAGTGTTTCAAAACAGCCAACTCAGCCTTCTTCCTCTTAGGCTTGTTTTTCTTGAGGGTAATGTAAGACTTCTTTTTCTTAGCACCACTACAAGGGCTCAAAACAAGATGAAAAGTGGATTTCTTTTCTTTTGAGTGATGCAGTCATATAAAGTATTGCGTTGGCCAAAATTTTGAGTTTTTCTGTAAGATGGTTCTAGTAGCACTTAATTGTCTTTAACTTTATTTGAAACAATTTTGTTAGATTGTATTGTGACAGCTGTCATATCAGCATGCATTAAAAATAACACGGGGGGAATAACATCAAAATTGGTGAATTTTGTGTAGCTATTTTAATATTGAAGATGGAATAAAATGCATATTTTTGGCATATTATGCTTTATTATTTCAAGAAAGGTAAAATGGTAACTGAAACACTAAAAACAAAAAAAAAAATTTTTTTGTAGTGTTTGTAGAAAGAAGGTGTTGTGACTGATTAAATGCATCAAAAGCAGTTCGTGAAGTGTTATGCTGGAGATTTCTTATTTGATGATGCTTCACAGTTGGGTAGACCAGTGGAAGTTGATAGTGATCAAATGGAGACATTAATTGAGAACAATCAATTTTATACCAGGCAGGAGATTACTGACATAGTCAAAGTATCCAAATCAATATAGTTATTGGTTAAAATACTGGACTTTTTAGCCAACCCAATATGTCCACATTCTAGTTGTTTGCCACTGAAGGTCAGTCATTGCTGATCAGGAGGAATTCTTCCCTTATCCTAGATCTTGGCCTTTACATTTTCTGTAGCATCCATGAGTTCAACCTTGAGAGTGATGGTCTTCCCCATAAGTGTTTGCCCAAAAATGTACATCTTAGTGGCCATTCCACCAAAGATGGCTGAAGACCTTCTTGAATTTGTGGCTAGATGTCTTTCTTAGTCTTGGAACATTTTCATTAAGTATTTCTTCAGATATTACTTATGCTTCTGTCTCTTTTTTTTCTTCTGAGTGCCCATTTACATAAATGTTAGAATTTTCACCATGTCTCATAAGTCTCTTATTCTCTTCTCTGTTTTTTTTCCTTTGCATGCTTCAGTATAAATATTGATGGACCCATCTTTTGTTTTCTTAATTTTACCTTCTGTTGTATCTAATAGATTGTTACCCTTTCTAGTGAGTTTTTAATTTCACAAACTTTATTTTTTAATTCTGGTACTTTCATTTAATTCATTTAGATTCAAAATCCTCATTTTGTCACCTCTTAGACATACTTATAATGTTATCTTAAAGTCTACAGTTGTTATTATCATGATGGTTAATCTAATATAAGCTACCCAATTATAGCAGTAAGCAAAAATATCACCTACATTCCTTACAGAATAGCAGGGAATCTGGATACTTGTATAAAATCTCCTGGATGTTACATGTTGGTCACTAATTTATTTACTTATGTATGTATTTATTTTAAAAGATTTTATTTCATTATTTCTAGAAAGAGGGGAAGGGAGAGAGGCAGAGAGGGAGCGAGACATCAATGTATGGTTGCCTTTCACCTGACTCCAGCCACAGATCTGACTGGAGACCTGGTTTGCAACCTGGTTATGTGCCCTGGCTGGGGAATCGAACCTGCGACCTTTGGGTTCACAGGTCGGCGCCTTACCCACTGTGCTACCAGCCAGGGCTGGACGCTAATTTAAATATTCTAAAAATACCCTTTGAGGCCCATTAAAACATTTTTTTCTGCCAGCTTGTGACTTCTCACATAGACAAAAAGAAAGCTGGAAGTAAACTTTCTCACAGTCTCCCCATAGCCCTGCTTACCTGTTTAGAAAAGATTCCCTGGGCTCAGGGGAAAGACAGAGAGGTAGGGGGATGGAGGGGAAGCAATGCGGGTATAGCTGTTAATGTGGCTTAGACAGAGGGGCTTTATATGGCCCTGGGAAGCAGATAAAAATCCAAGATGGTTTTACAGTTCTGAGAGCAGAGGGAATGCGCGACTCCTGAGGTGAAGTTGGCAGCAAGGTACCATAAAAGCAACTGTTCTGAAGTCTAAGCATGCAGCTTATGCCACATACAGCTGTAGAGGTCCCCATATGGGACAAGGACAAAGCCAAGAGAATGCTTAGCCTTGAGGAGCCAGGTCAAGAGAAAGACAGGACATCTCAGCAAAGACTCGATGAACGCTGACCTCACCCAGTCATCACTCTTCCTCTGACTACTCCACAGTTACTCTGGCTCTGCACCCTTTAAACAGGTAACCCTCTCCCAGGAACATTCTTCAAATATCCACATGGCTCCTTATCTCAATTTATTCAGGTGTTTATGAAGCTTCCCCTTCTCAGAGCATGCTCAGACAGACCATCAAGGTGATCCCATCCTAAGAGCTCACACCCTTTCTATCCCCATTTCCCTGCACTATTTTCTTCCTTCACAATTATTATAGTCGGTTCTCATTATTCAATGATTTCACACTTGTGAATTCACCTACTCACTAAAATGTATTTGTAACCCCCAAATCAATACCCACAACTTTTATAGTCTTTTACAAACAAGCGCAAAGTGATGAAAAAATTGAGTCACCTAACAATGCACGTTCCCAGCTGAGGCTGAATGAGGTAACACTCTGCCTCCTTGTTTAGCTCGTATACTATTAAGTATCCTTTTCACAGTAATTTTGGTGCCACTTTATTATCCACGTTTCGCTTTTTAGGATAATTTTGCTGTATAAAATGGCTCCCAAACCAAGTGCTGAAGGGCTGTTTCATGGTCCTCAGTGCAAGAAATCTGTGATGTGTTATGTGGAGAAAATACACGTGTTAGATAAGCTTTATTCAGGCATGAATTAGAACTGTTGGCTACAAGTTCAATGTTAATGAATCAGTAATATATAGTAAAGAAGGTATCTTTAAACAGAAACACACCTAAATCGATGTTATGTGTTAGTCAGTTGACAAAAAACTTAGGACCAAAGGCATGTAGGACACCAAACCTGTATTTCTCTTAGGAGCAGTGTTTCAGTAGTTGCTAGTTCAGTGACTTAAAAAGAATACTTTTACACATTGGCTGGTGGCGCAGTGGATAGGCTCTGGCCTGCAAACCCAAAAGTCGCTGGTTCGATTCCCAGCCAGGGCACATAACCAGGTTGCAAGCCTGGTCTCCAGCCAGGTCCATAGCTGGAGGCAGGCGAAAGGCAATCATACATTGATATTTCTCTCCCTTTCTTCCTCCCTCCCTTCCCCTCTCTCTGAAAATAATGAATAAAATCTTAGGAAAAAAAAAATACTTTTCATTTTCTAAAAAAGTAGCTACTGTGAATAATGAGAACCTACTGCTTCTGATAATATGTATTATACACTTAATTTTTAAAGGTTTTATTTATTATTTTTAGAGAGAGGGGAAGGGAGAGAGGCAGAAAGGGAGAGACACTCAATGTATGGTTGCCTTTCACCTGCCTTCAGCTACGGACCTAGCTGGAGACCTGGCTTGCAATCTGGTTATGTGCCCTGGCTGGGAATCAAACCAGTGACCTTTGGGTTCTCAGAGCCGGCACCTTATCCACTGTGCCACCAGCCAGGGCTTATATTTAATTTTTATGTGTCTCTTCCACTAGAAGGTAAGCTCAAGGAAGCCAGAGGCTTTGTGTATCCTGTTCACTTCTATGGTTAGAATAACAGCCAACACATGGTAGTCATTCAGTAAACCTTTGTGAAATGAGTAAATGAAGACAGATCAAGCCTGGACAACAACTGCTTTTAGTTTCAGGGCTAAAAATGAGTTAGGAAAGGGTTCAGGAAGAGGGAAAGTGAGAAAAACATTTAGTTTTTAAGAATGCAGATTTTCTGTGTGAAGAGCCAGAGACCAGTATATGCAAAGGTCCTGAGACAGGAGCCCTTTGCTTTGTATTCAGACTGCAGAGAAGCCAGCATGACTGGATGGGTTAGTCAGGGAGGGGTAGGAGGTCAGAATGGTAACCACAGGATTTATTCACCTCACCATCCCCAGTGCTAAGAAGTGTACCCAGTACCTAGTAGGTATTCAGGAAAAGGATGTTGAATGTTTACGTGTTAAACTTTAATGCCAAACCACAGGGGTGGTAGTGAAAATCCTAAATAGACAAATGCCGTTTTCTCCTACCCCAGCAAAGTGGAGGGCTCACAAGAGAAATTAAATAGGGTTGTTAACTTGTCACAAAACAAATGGGGATCATGACCTTACACACCCATGAGGTGTACTCCCATTGATTCTGCTGCCCAGGGCTGAGGCCTGAGTGTCATGAGTGACCTCACAATGTCCAGGATGGTGCCCAGCCCACTGCCACAGTCCCAGTCCACCATGCTGGCCACCTTGTGGCTGCTGCTCAGCTTTGCCATCCCACTGCTGGGGTCTCACATTTCCATCAGCTGTCCCCATGGCAAGCAATGCCAGTGGGCCCTGCTTTCCAACAATGATATCTTTCTGGACTGCAACTCCTCTGGGGCACAATGGTACTACTTCCTGCAAGATGGGACCAACTGGTTCAGCTCCACCCTCAGCGTTTCGAACTTAGAAGTAAGGCCTGAAGGCAGCCTTTTCATTAGAAATCCATTGCCATCCCAGTCGGGCTTCTACCACTGTATCGATAAGAACGGCACCCAAGTGGTGCGGTACGAGATTGACTTCCAGGACGTGAGCACCCTGCACATTACGCACAAAAGTCTGGGCCAAAAGCCCTTGCAGAATGAGACCCTGAGTCTCGGCTTCAAGGAGCTCATCTTCACCCAGTGGGGGCCCTGGCAGGAGTGTAACCGCTGTGGGCACCCGGGTGAGCGCAAACGCCTGGGCTACTGCTACATCCAGGTGGCCCTGGAGAACCCGATGCCCTGCTGGCTCTACCTGGGAAGCATTAGGCTGTGGTCCAGACGCATGCGGCCGGAGATGCAGATAGAAGCCTGCTATGTCCCATGTAAAAAAGAAGTGGAGTCCATTCTTTTTTACAGCTTTGAGCTCAGTGAGGAATCAGGATCTGCGTGGCTCACCTGCCCCTTAGGATCCATCTACAGGTGATGGAATCATGATGGAAGGGTGCAGCAGCCCTGCCCTTGGCCCCTAGCCAGGCGCTCTCAGCCTGGGAGCCTTAACGGTTAATCAGTGCAGAGAAGGAGGGGTCCTGCCCGGGTCAGCTCCCGAGTCTCTCTCGTCTGGCTCCTTTAGCAAGTCTCTCTCCGCATGTTCTTTTGGTGCCCACACACTATTGCTTCACCAGGTAGAACAAGGGCAGCTAATACTTAGGGAAGGCTTGTCTGACTGTACCCAGCCCTGCGCTGGGCGATGCTGTGGACATGGTGGTCATCAGACTTCCTGCCCTCGGGAAGCCACCAGCCCAGAGGGAGGCAGCCCAGAGTGGTCAGGCCTGGGATGGGAGAAGTCCAGGTGAGTGGAGGGGCTATGTGGGGGGAAGCCTGGAGAGCTCGGAGGCCTCTGACTCATCTGGGAGGGTCAGTGGGCTCCAGGAGAGGGGATGGTGCCCGAGGCATGCCCTCCAGGGCCTGCCCCCTGAAGCTCACGCTCATTCTTGTCTTCTTGCCTGGAGCCCCTGGGGAGTCTTGCCATTGGCCGCCTCTACGCCATTCCACCTGCTGCTACCCCAGTAATAAGCTCTAGAACCACTTGTGGTTTCATCGGGGGCTGGCCCTGGGCAAGCTCTCTTTCTGAACCACATCCTCTCCCATCCCTTCCCCCTGGCCCCAGGAGCTGTGGGTTTCAGGGAAGTCCACCTTTAGATGGGGAAAGTGCAGCTGGGAAGGATGCCGTCCTTGACCCAGGGGACTTGTGGGAGGAGGTGGCAGTGCAGACCCTGACTCTCACATACACCATGGAATCCCCTGGCCCTTTTCCCCACGCCCGCCAGCAGCAGCAGCAGCAGCATCACCTCCGTTGCAAGGGGAGAGCCTCCTCGGGCCTCTGCAGGCACTGGCTGTGGAATCCAGTCTTGCCCCCTCCCTCTAGTTTTCTTTTCCTTATTTACTTAGTCCGGCCGTGATCCTTTTCCTCTTCTTTTTCTGTCTCATGTTGTTTTGTCTCCTTTCCTCCTTTCTTCCTCCCCCTTCAAGTATGAAAGTAGCACCCATGCCCTGATAAAACACCACACGTAGTTCAGAAGTGCAGGAAAGTGCACCATGAATTCCTCTTCTCAACTAGACTGGGACACCTACTCCATGTCCTTTGGTCAGTCAAGGAGTTCCTGAGTGCCAGTCACTGGGAGCTTCCGGGAAGAGTGCGGAGAGGTTACTGAGGCTTCGAGAACAGCCCATGTCTCTAGGGAGCTGAGTGGTGTGGCACTCGGTGTGGAGTTTTTGTCTCAAGCTCTGGGCTCAGCCAGCTGGGCCATTTTTCAGCTGTGTGACTTTGGCCTGTGGTGTCTCTCTAGGCCTCAGTTTCCCTATCTGTAGAATAGGGGTCGTATTAACTTGCTAGGTCTGCCATTACGATGCGTCACAAACCAGGCAGCTTAAAACAACAGGATTTTAGTCACTTAGAGTTCTGGAGGCTAGAAGTCCAAAGTCAAGGTATCAGCAGGGCCATGTGCTATCTCAGATGCTTCTAGTGGTGGCTGGCAATCCTAGGCCTTCCTTGATTTATAGCTGCATCATTCTAATCTCTATCTCCATCATCACTCGGTGTTTGCTGTGTGTGTGTGTGCATGCGTGTGTGTGTGTGTGTGTGGCTCCTCCTTGTAAGGACACAGGTCTTTTGGATTTAGGGCCCACACTACTGCAGCGACCCTATTTTCAAATAAGGTCACATTCTGAGGTTCGAATTTGGGGAGGACACCATCCAACTCAGTGCAGAGGTCTTGCTGGCCCTGGTCTGTCGGGTATTTGTGACATATAAGGGGGCCACTGCTGGGAAGGCATAGCAGTGTCTGACAAGCTGTTCCACACCGATCCTTGTGTGATTATTGGCCTTGCCGACGTTGTCTTTTGAGTGTCTCTTCTGTTTCTCAGCCACAGTGAGCTTGTTATATGTCTGATTCACTTATTCACTTTCCATATTATTCACTTACAATGTTAGTCTCTTACCATCAAGTATGTATAAGTCAAGCACCGTTCTAGGTCTCTGGATTACAGTGCAAAACAAAACTGAAAAAGTTTCCTGTGGGGAGGGGGACAGAGGGGAGCAAAAAGGGGATGGATGTAATACAACAACAATAAAATTTAAAAAAAAAATTATTTTTAGAGAGAGAGGAAGAGAGGGAGAAAGAGAGGGAGAGAAACATCAATGAATGGTTGCCTCTTGTGTGCCCCCAACTGGGAACCTGGCCCACAACCCAGGCATGCATACTCACTGGAACCAAACCAGTGACCCTTTGGTTCACAGGCCAGTGCTAAATCCACTGAGCCACACCAGCCAGAGCAAAATATTCAGTATTTTAGATGGTGATAAAGTCAGTGAAGGGGGATGGGAGTGGGTGATGTGGATTTCTTTTTTTTTCTTTTCTTTTCTTTTTTTTTTTAAGAGTTTATGCATTACCTTCAGAAAGAGTGGAAGGGAGGGAGCCAGAGAGGGAGAGAGACAGCAATGTATGGTTGCCTTTCACCTGCCTCCAGCCACAGACCCAGCTGGAGACCTGGCTTGCAACCTGGTTATGTGCCCTGGCTGGGAATCAAACCGGCAACCTTTGGGTTTGCAGGCCAGGAGGTGGATGTTTTAAATAAGGAGGTCAGAGACAGCATCTCTGAGAAGGTGCCATTTCAGCCAAGAATGAAAGAAGGTGAGGGAGCCAAGTGCGTTACCAGGGTAAAAGCCCTGAGGCAGGACCCTGCCCAGCTTGTCAGAGGAACATCAAGGAGGCCTGTGTGGCTGGGGTGGAGGTGAGGGGGAGAGTGGAAGAAATGAGGCCAGACATTTACTTAAAGGGGCACAAATCGTTCAGAGAGCACTCTTGCTAAACACCTCCCCCCACCAAATAATTCTCTGAGGTAGGTACCATTACCTCCGTGTTCAGACAGGGAAATGGTAGCTCAGAGAGCTGGAGGCCTCTGGCCAGGTAGCTGACTCAGTATGCAGTTTGGCTCCCAAAACTCCTAGCTGTCCTGCTCCACCCTCCTCTTGTTCACTGCAGCATAGTGCTCCTCAGAGGGGGTGCTGTTTGCCCTTCCTTAGGGAAGAGGGTGCTGCTGTCTCCCCCTCCCTCAGACATTTGTCCCTTTTCTCCCTGGGTGCTACAACGGACTTCTCCCTCCTTTGCAGGCCCATCAGCTGGGAAGTCAACAACACAGCCCTCACCTGGTGGGGCCAGCTCTCCCACAAGGATGTGAGCACCATCCTGAACCCCTCCAATGGTGGCAGTCAACTACAGGTCTTCCAGCCAGCCATCTACTCGTGCTTCTTGCAGCAGGATCTCATGGCTCGATTCAACCCCAAGCCTGCTTTGAACGCTGTGGAGGTTCTGCAGAAAGAGGAAGCCAGACAACAGCTAGAGGCTTCCCAGAAGGGGAAGATTGCCTTTGTCCTCAAGGGGTTGAAACTGATGCTGCCGGTGGGCACTGTCCTGGGCCTATTTGGGGTGCTACTCAAGCTCTTCCGCCCTTCACCGGGTAAAAGAAGCAATCAGATGCTACTGGTGAAATAAAGGGAGCCCACAGTGCTCAGGAGACCTAGCCTTCTGTGTCTTCATAGCCTCAACTACCCTTTCCATAGCCTCTGCCCCGTGCCCGCCCACGCCACACTTGAATGTGTGTGGGCCACAGCTAAGGGTGACTGAGCTCATCCCCATTCCAGGCCCTGCTGTGTTAGTCGTTCGCATTCTCCAGTTCACAGATGAGAAAATTGAAGCAAGCCTACCTGTCTAGTAATTGGAGTGGGGCTTCGGTTCAAATGCATCTGGCTCAAGCCCTGTGTTCCTCACAAGAAGAAAGGGAGGGGTGGAATGAGGCCATTTTGGGGGTGAATGTCTGGGATTGGTAAACTAGAGCCACCTCACTCACTGCACTTCCCTAAGGACAAGGACTGAGACAGGGGTGGGAGTGGGGAACCCCCAGGTCTCTCCAGATCTGCACTGGTCCTGTGTTTGCCTGTTCCTTGCTCCACCTTACCCAGTTGTGCCTACATTCTTTAGGCTTAGATGTCACTACATCTCCCCAAGTCAGAAGGTACTGCCCGAGTGGTGGCCCAGGACAGTGGGGGACACCAACACCCTTTCTGGCTCTTGCAGTGGAAGGATCCCCCTCAGACTCTGAGAATGGGAGATAGGCCCCTTCACCAGGACAGAAGACCAGGCCTGGTACAGGAAACCCACAGAAATCACCAGAACCAACTGTCCCAGAAGTTCTATACACTGTTTAACAGAGTTCAAGAGTGAGCAATAAAATACTAATGCCTTGTCAAATTCATTGCCCTGATAATTAACCATGACCCAAAGAGTCTTATAGAATGGGGGAGTGTTTGTGGAAGCCTAAAGGGGATTTGTTGGGAAGCACAAGCAGAGAATAACAATGATAATAATAGCAAATATTTGTGGAGCTCCTGCCATGGTCAGAACGCTCACTCTTCACAAATGATGTCCTCACAGCCATCCATTAGCTGAGAACATCTAGGCACAGGGGGCTCAGGCAAGCCTTCTGAGGTCACACAGTGAACTTGGGAAGGGACCAGTGATGGGGGAGCAAATGATGACATCTGAACCCCCACCCTGCCTGCTGTCAGGAAACCCCTGGGGCCCTGCACCTACAGCAACCTGTAACATATAGTGGCTGGAGGTAGGACAGCTCGAGACAAGCTGGGGTCTCATGCCCAGGCCTATGACTGAAGGTCACATAATCCACCCCCAAAGGTATTGGTGCCTCACTGCGGCACACAAACCCTAAGGTGACCCTAGTGATTTCCACCTTCCAAAATCTCCACCTTTGTGCAGTTTCCTCCCCTTCAGTGTGGACAACATCTATAACTCGTTTCTAACCAATAGACTATAGTGAAGGTATTGGGATATTACTCCTTTGATTGGATTACACTCTGCAAGCCTCTGCCTGGCCTGAGGAATGAGCAACAATGAGGAAGCCCACTTGGCAGGGAGGCTCTAGGAGCTTCACGTGGCCTCTAGAACCTGAGAGTGACAGCAAAAATCCAGAACCTCAGCCACAAAGCCACGAGGAAATGAACCTTACAGACAACCTGAATGAGATCAGAAGCAGATTCTTCTCCAGGCAGCCCCCAGAGGCGAATACAGCCTGACCAATACCTTGACTGCAGCCTCAGGAGACCCTGAGCAGAGGACCCAGTCAAGGCGTGTCTGGACTGCTGACACACGGAAACTGGGGAATTGTGAATGTGTGTTGCTTTAAGCTCTTAACTCTGTGGCAGTTTGTTATGCAGCAACAGACAACTTACCCACCCGTATCTTTCCCTCAGCGCACCCTGAAGGCACCTGCAGCTTCAGCATTACAGGGGTGGTTCCAAGAGGTACCAGTGGCTCCATAACTCCCATCAGGAGCCTGCTGGGCCAGGCATTGGGGGTTGGGCAGAGAGCTGGACAGCTGAGGCTGTCAGAAGCAATTCTTACCCACAAGGAATGGGAGTTGAGAATAGATAGCCAGTTTCCCTAGCCCTGGATGGTATAACTCTGAGACATATTCTGCACATTCCCTCAGAGGAGCCCCAGCAGCACTGAGCTGCAGGTGGGTACAGCTGCAACCAGCTCATTAAAGTACCGTTATCCACGTACATCACCTCCTCACCTTGCTCTCCCTCACTTCCAATTCCAGAAATTATAGTCTTCAAATATTTGTTATCCCCACATTCCCTCTCTATCTCCTGGAACTCTGAAGGCATAAATGTTAGACCTGTTGTTGTCCCATGGGCCCCTGAGACTTTGAAAATTTTCCTCCCATTTTCTCTATTCAGGTTAGAGAATGTAATTGATCTATCTTCAAGCTCACTGACTCCTTCCTCTGTCGCCTCCATTCTGCTATTCAATCCATTCACTGAGCCTTTTACTTTGGTGGTTGTATTTTTTTTAGTTCTAAAATTTCAATCTGGTTGTTCTTTATGCTTTCTATCTCCTTGTTGACACTTTAATATTTGTTTTTAGGGTAACCCTAGCTGAGACACCATGGTTGCTAACTCAATAGACTCCATGGGTCAAGTAGAAAACAAAAATAAGGGGAAAGGCCTTGGGGAGCCACTGCAATGCAGGAGTTCTTACTCTAGGTTCAGGGAGTGGGACTGTGGAGCTATGCCACAATTCTTGCTGATTAGTGCCACGCGTGAATGCAGGCCTGATTGCTTGGAAAGTCTTGAACGATTCTGGAAATGGAGATGTTTGAGTGAAACAGTCCAATTTATCAATGTTGGCTCAAAGGAGTTTTCAAACACAGTGCCAACCAAATAAGACACATCTTCAGGATGAATTCAGTGCATGGGTGTTTGTGTGCTCTTGCGTCAACTTTTATATTGGGATCAAGTGTACATTTCCATTTTAATTATTCAGTCAACAAATATTTATTGAGCTTGGGTAGCCAGGGACAGACAAACCCTCTGAAGAAATGACATTTCAGATGAGCCTAAATAACAAGAAAGAGGTGGACAAGTAAAAATATGGAGGAAGGTTATGTTAGTTTCCTGTGGCTATTGTAACAAATTACCACAAACAATGCCTTAAAAACAATAAAAATGTGTAATGTTACTGTTCCGGAGATCAGAAGTCCCAAATGAGTCTTAGTTGAGTCTTAAATTGGCTTAAAGGGGATGGGGAAAAGTAAGAAGATTTGTCTTGCACCACCTTTCAGAACCTAACTGAAAATAAAAATAAAGAGGGAACATACACCCAAAGTAAAGATAACCCAAAGAGGAGACACTTAACCAAAGATGGGCAGAAAGCACCTCAAGACTGCTAGAAGGGCAGGGATGCAAAAGGGGCCAGGGCCAATACTGCTTTCATGGGAAACAGGCCGAGGTTGCAGCATAGCTGTGGGAGTTTCCCCAGAGAGGAGTGAAGCCTGGACCCCAGGCTGGGCTCCCAAGTTCAGAGAACCAGTGCTGGGATTACCTGCCTATGGAGCACCCAGTGGTGAATGGCTGCAGGGTTTTTGCCTACCGGAGAGACCGAGCCTGTTGGAGACAAAGCCATTTTTTCCCTTTTTTCCCTTTCTTTTTTCTTAAGGGGCCAATGCGCAGGATTTGTGTGCACAGCCACTTACCTTGGGCTTGGGCAAAGGGAGGGCAATGCAGCCTGGAGTCAGACAAAGATTGTCTGGAGTGGGAGGCTTAGGGGAGAGGCATGGGAGAATGGCAGCTGGGTTCCTGGTGCTAGGATATACCTCCATTCCATAGCATCCATTTTTCTTGAGAAGAGTAAGCCCCTCCCAGGGGAAAGACAGTTACCCCACCCTGTGGGAAGCCATTCTCCGTACCCTCTGAAATTCTGCTCATGCTGCCCTACATCCTTTTTTTTTTCTCTTACTTTTCCCCAAACTGCATTTTATCCCCTGCTGAGGAGACAGAAACATAGGCAAACTCAGGGGTGTTAGAGACTGGCTTTAGGGTATGGCCATTCTGCACGGTCCTCTGGGAACAAGACTGGCACTTCCCACCTCATAAGAGAGCCTAGGAATGGCAGATCCAAACTCCAAGCTCTGGAGGCCCTACCCACTTTCCTACTAGGGGCTTCATCCTACCAAACTCAGAGAAATATTCTAGGACAAACTCAAATGTGTGGTGTGGAGATGGGGGAACACACCTACCATCTTCCCTGAAGTCTGAATGGCACCACCCAAAGAAGATTCAGGGATCCCATCCTCCAGATTCCACCAGAAGCCCTCTCAGAAATAGGTCAGTGGCTAGACAAGACTAATTGCAGGACTATAGGCAGAGGCAGGTTGGGGCAGATCCTGTAGTGTCTTTGGTTGTAATTTGCCCTTTGTCTGAGCCCTATGACAATAGCTTAGCCTTGCAGAGACCAAACCCGAAGGGAACAGCCACAAATTGTGGATTGCTTATAGCTTCAAACAGGATGCCTAGATGTGGATAACAACTGACATTGTCTTATACCAGCTTTAGACAACATCAGAATCTTATCTAGAGAGAAAACCCAGCAGAAAAACACTAAACCCTGATGAGATAAATTCCACTTTGATCTTTTTTATTATTTTTCTTTCACACAGCTTTTTACCACGTTTCCTTTTTCTTCATTTTTATTATTTTTTTCTCTAGGTTTTCTTTCAAATCTTGTATTTTTAATTTTTTTCATGGCAATTTCCTGTCTGTATTCTTTACTCTTATTGTTTCTCCTCCCATGATGATTTTCCTTTCTTTTAATCTCCTCATTCCATTTTCTCTTATAATATTCTGTTTCTCTTTCCACTTTTATCATTATTTACTCTTTCATCACTGATTTTTCTTGTTGAAGTTTTTATGCTTGTGGGGGTTTTGTTTCCTGTGTTGTTATGTTTTGTTCTGTGAGCACCTGTACAACAGTGTACAAGACATGGTGGGTGTGGAGCCAGCCGGAAAGGAGAACCTATCAACAAATATGCCAACAACAATCAAGACCCAACCACAACAGGACCACAACCACAATAGACCTCACAAGGGGGAGTTCTAGAGGATCTAGCTCAGGAGATCAAGTGGACAGCACCACTGAGTCTCATAGGACTCCCTACAATGACAGGAAGTCAAAGAATACTTATCTAATATGTAGAACATGCCCTGGCTTGTATGGCTCAGTGGATTGAATGCTGGCCTGTGAATCCAAGGGTTGCAGTTCAATTCCCAAGTCAGGGCACATGCCTGGGTTGCAGGCCAGGTCTCCAGCCAGGTCCACAGCTGGAGGCACACAGAAGGCAACCATACATTGATGTTTCCCTTTCTTCCTCCCTCCCTTCCCCTCTCTCTAAAAATAATGAATAAAATCTTTAAAAACAAAAATAAAAAACAAAAAGAGTCATCTAAAATGGGGATACAAAGAAACAACCCCCAAGTGGAAGAAAAAAGAATCCTCCCAAAAAGAGTGAAATGAAATTGAGGCAAGCAATTCATCAGATATAGAAATAATGGTTATACAGATGCTCAAGAAACTTAGTGAGAATTACAATGAATTTAGTGAGAACTTCATCATCATGAAAAAGGACATAGAAACTATGACTAAGAACCAGTTGGAAATGAAGAATTCACTATCTAAAGTAATGAATACACTAGAAGGAATTAAAAGCAGACTAGATGAGGCAAAGGATCGAATCAGCAATTTGGAAGACAGGAAAAAATACCCAATCAGTGAAACAAAATGAAAAAAAAAAAGACTTAAAAAGAATGAGGATGGTTTAAAAGAAATTTGGGACACATGAAACATAACAAGTCAACATCATAGGGATACCAGGAGAAGAAGAAAGTGAGCAAGAAATAGAAAACCTGTTTGAAGAAATAATGACAGAAAACTTCCCTAATCTGGTGAAGAAAAAAAGTCACACAAGCTCAGAAAGCACAGGGAAGCCCAATCAAGATGAACCTAACTAAAGAGATCCACACCAAGACACATCATAATTAAAATGGCAAAGTTTAAAGACAAAGAGGGAATATTAAAGGCAGCAAACAAAAAACTGTCAGTTACCTACAAGGGAGTTCCAAGAAGACTGTCAGCTGATTTCTCACAGAAACACTTTAGGCCAGAAGGGATAGGCATGAAGTATTCAATTTAGTGTAAAGCAAGAATCTACAACCAAGACTACTCTATTCAACAAGCTTATAATTTAAAATTGAAGGCAAAATAGCAAGCTTCCCAAACAAAAACAAAAAAGTTTATTAACATTAAACCAGCATTTCAAGAGATGTTAAAAGGACTGTTTTAAGAAGAATACACACACACACACACACACACACACACACACAAAATGGCAATGAACAAGTGCCTATCAATATAGCCTTAAATGTAAATGGATTAAATGTTCCAATCAAAAGACATAGGGTAACTGAGTGGCTAAGAAAACATGACCCATATATATGTTGTCTACAAGAGACCCACCTCAGAATAAAAGGTTCACACAGGCTAAAAGTGAAGGGATAGAAAAAATATTCCAGGCAAATGGAGACCAAAAAAAGCTGGAGTAGCAATATTTAATTCTGACAATACAAAGTTCAAAGCAAGGATCATAAAAAGAGACAAAGAAAGTTACTACATAATGCTCAAGGGATCAATCCAATAAGAGGATATAACTATTGTAAATATATATACAAATATAGGAACACCTAAATATATAAAGAAAATATTAATGGACTTTAAGGAAGAGATCAACAGCAATACAGTCATTGTAGGGCATTTTAATACCCCATCATCACCATTGGGTACCCTCCATATGAAAATTAACAAGGAAACAGCTACCTTAAATGACACCCTAGATTGAATGAATTTGATATTTATAGAATATTTCAACCCAAAGAAGCAGAATATATATTCCTGCCAAGTGCACATAAATAATTTTCAATGACAGAGTACAAGTTAGGATACAAAATAAGTTAACAAATTCAATGAAACTGAAATCATATCAAGCATTTTCTTGGATCACAACAGCATAAAACTAGAAATCAACCTCAGTAAAAAAAAAAAAAAGTCAAAATCATTCAATTACAAGGAGCCTAAATAGCATGCTATTAAATAATGAGTGGGTCATCAATCAGTTAAAGGAAGAAATAAAAAAGTACCTGGAAACAAATGAAAATAAACATATAACAACCCAAAACCTATGGGGCACAGTGAAAGCAATCTTGAGAGAGCAGTTCATAGCATTATAGGCCTACCTAAAGAAGATAGAAAATCTCAAATAAACAATCTAACCCTACACCTAAAAGAATTAGTAAAACAACAACAAACAAAGCCCAAAGAGAGTAGAAGGTAGGAAATAATCAATATCAGAGTGTAAATAAATTATTAGGGACTAAAAACAATTCAAAGGATCAATGAATATAGAAACTGGTACTTTGAAAAGATAAACAACATTGGCCAACCTTTAACTAGACTCATCAAGAAAAAAAGGAAGAAGACCCAAGTTATTAAAATCAGAAATGAAAGGGGAAATAACAATGGTTACCAGAGAACTACAAAAGATTGTAAGAAAATACTATGAACAACTATATACCAAGAAATTGGAAAACCTGGGAGAAAGGGATAAATTTCTAGAATCATAAAATCTCCCAAAACTGAATCAGGAAGAAGAATACCTGAATAGACTATAACTATTAAGGGAATTAAAGCAGTAATCAAAAAATTCCCAACAAGCCCTGGCTGGTGGCACAAGGGATAAGGCGCTGGCCTGTGAACCCAAAGGTTGCTGGTTCCATTCCCAGCCAGGGCAACATAACAAGGTTGCAAGCCAGGTCTCCAGTCAGCTCTGTAGCTGGAGGCAGGTGAAAGGCAACCATACATTGATGCTTCTCTCCCTCTCTGCCTCTCTCCCTCCCCCTTTCTCTGAAAATAATAAATAAAATCTTAAAACAAACAAACAAACAAAAAACTCCCAACAAACAGTAGTTCTGGACTAGATGGCTCCCCAGGTGAATTTTACCAATTATTCAAAGAAGAACTAACACCTATCCTCAAACTATTCCAAAAGATTCAAGAAAAGAGAAGACCCCAAAATTCTTTTTATGAGGCCAGTGTTATCCTAATTCCCAAATCAGGTAAAGACACAAAAAGAAAGAAAACTATAGGCTACTAATTCCTGATGAATATTGATGCTAAAATCCTCAACAAAATACTAATAAACTATATCCAGCAACACATTAAAAAAGATCATACACCATGACCAAATGGGATTTGTCCTGGGAATGCTTGGTACAATATTCACAATAAATAAATATGATTCACCACATACACAAAATGAAAGATAAAAATCACATGATTATATCAACAGGTACAGAAAAAGCACTTGATAAAATCCTGCACCCGTTTATGATAAAAGGTCAGCAAAGAGGTAATAGAGGAGCATACCTCCACATAATAGGAGCCATATATGAAAAACCTACAGGCCAACATTTTACTCAATGGGAAAAAAACTAAAAGTGTTTCCTTTAAGATCAGAAACAAGACAGGGATGTCTACTTTCATCACTTTTATTCAACATAGTACGGGAATTCCTAGTCACAACTATCAGGCCAGAAAAGAAAGAAAAGGTGTCCAAATTGAAAAGGAGGAAATAAAACTCTATTCACAGATAACATAATATTGTACATCAAAAACACCATAGGCTTCACAAAAAAACCCAAAAAACTACTAGACATAATAAATAAATTTGGCAAAGTATCAGTGAAGGACAAATACTATATGATCTCACCCATTACAGGACAATAATGAACAAAACTAACAACATCCAAAACAGAACCAAATATATGAATACAGTGAATAGGCCTTCAGTGGTCAGGGGGAAGGGGGTTGGAGGGAGGGGGGAGAAAGAGGCACAGAAGGGGAGCAGTTTAGACAAGAACCTAGTATAAAGGAACCATGGACACGGACAACAGATAGGATTGACTTTGAGGGGGAATGGGTGGGTGGGGAGGGGGACAGAGGGGAGCAAAAAGGTGATGGATGTAATACAACAGCAATAAAATTAAATTTTAAAAAATTTGGCAAAGTAGAAGAATGCAAAATCAATACTCAGAAATCAATGGTATTTCTGTACACCAGTAATGAGCTATCAGAAAGAAACAATTTAAAGAAGGAAGTAAAAGACTTGTGTTCAGCAAACAAAAGGACACTAAAGAAATTGAGGAAGACACGAATAAGTAGAAGCATATATGATGTTCATGGATTAGAACATTTAACTCATTAAAATGTCCATACTATCCAAAGCAATCTATGTGTAGATTCAATGCAAATCTAGGTCACAAATCTAAATTTAAAAATATTTTTTTAAGATTTTAAAATTCATTATATATAGAGAGAAGGAAAAGGAGGGAGGAAAAACAGGAGAGGAGCATCAATGTATGGTTGTCTTTCACCTGCCTCCAGCTACAGACCTGGCTGGAGACCTGGCTTGCAACCTGGTTATGTGCCCTGTCTGGGAATCGAACCAGCGACCTTTGGGTTCACAGGCTGGTGCCAGTCAACTGAGTCACCAGCCAGGGCACCTAGTTCACAAATTTAGAACAAATACTACAAAAATTTGTAAGGAACAAAAAATAAATTAAAACCCTGAGTAGCCTCTGCAACCTTGAGAAAGAACAAAGTTGGAGGAATCACAATCCTGATATAAAACTGTACTATACAGCCACTGTAATCAAAACTGTCTGTTACTGGAATAAGAATAGACACACAGATCAATGGAACAGAATAGAGCCCAGAAATAAGCCCACATCTTTATAGTAAATTAAATTTGACAGAGGAAGCAAGCACATACAATGGGCTAAAGATAGTTTATTCAATAAATGGTGTTGGGAAAATTGGCCAAATATGTGCTGAAAAATGAAAATAGACCACCAACTTACACCATACAGAAATACAAAAATAGATAAAAGAGATAATTATAAGTCACAATACCATAAACATCCTAGAGGGAGACACAGGCAGAAAAATTACAGGTATTGTATGTAGCAATATTTTTTTTCCAACATATCTTCTAGGCCTTGGAAACAAAGGAGAAAATTAACAAATGGGACTACAGCAAATTAAAAAGTTTCTGCACAGCTAAAGAAACCATCAGCAAAATGTAAAGAAAACCCACTGTATGGAAGACCTATTTGCCAATAATACATTGGACAAGGGTTTAATCTCTGGAATATGTAAAGAACCTAAGTATCTCATATCAGGAAGACAAACAATCCAATTTTAAAAATGGGCAAAGTACCTGAATAGATACTTCTCCAAGGAGGACATACAGATGGCCCATGGACATGTAAAAATATGCTCAACATCACTAGTCATCAGGAAGATGCAAATTAAAAACACAATGAGACATCACAACTGCCAAAATGGCTATCAATAAATCAACAAACAAGTGCTGGTGAGGATGTGGAGAAAAGGGAACCCTAGTGCCCTGTAGGTGAGAATGCAGACTGGTGCAGCCACTCTGGAAAACAGTAGTTTTCTCACAAAATTCAAAATGAAACTGCTGTTTGACCCAGTGATTCTACTTAAGGGAATACAAGGTCTGTCCTGAAAGTATTTGCCATGCAAAATTTTAAAACTATATTGACATTGGTTCAATACTTTCAAGACAGACCTCATATATCCAAAGAATCCCAATACACCAATTCAAAAGACTACATACATTTCTATGTTCATAGCAGCACTATTTACAATAGTCAAGATTTGGAAACAGCCTAAGTACCCAACAGTGAATGAGTGGATTAAAAAAGCTGTGGGAGCCCTGGCTGGTGTGGCTCAGTGGATAAGGCACCATCTTGTGAACCAAAAGGTTGCTGGTTCAATTCCCAGCCAGGGCACATGGCCAGGTTGCAGGCCAGGTCTCCAGCAGGTCTGCAGCTGGAGGCAGGTGAAAGGCAACCACACATTGATGTCTCTCTCCCTCTCTGTCTCTCTCCCTTCCCCTCTCTCTAAAAATAATAATTTAAAAACAAAAACAAAAAAAGCTGTGGGACATTGAGATACTACACAACAGTAAAAATAAGAAACTCTTACCTTTAGCAACAGCATGGATTGAACTGAAGATTATTATGCTAAGTGAAATAAACCAGCCAATGAGAAGCAAATACCATATTCTTTCACTTATAGCTGGAATCTAATAAAATGAAAAAACAAGCAAAACAGGATCAGAGGCACAGAAACATGGAACAGGCTGACAGTTCTGATATCGGAAGGCAGAGGTGGGGACTGGCTGAAAGAAGGTGAAGGAATTTGACAAAGAACATATGAGGCCTGTCTAGAAAGTCTAGCTATTGTTTATTTAATAGGAATAGTTTGTACAATATCAATATAACCTGTCAGCCAAGGAAAGTGGACCGGAATGCACATGCATGAACAATGACAGGTTCACCGGACTAGTCAGTGGGGGCAGGAGATGCTATTGAGTAAGTTGTGTACTGTGTGGCTGTCCCATTCAAAGTGAGTAAGCAGGTAGTGCAACAAACCTGCATCAATTTTTAAAAATTAAGCTTGAGCATTCCTCTGCAGAAACTATTCAGATGATTCAGAAGGCTGCAGCTTCATCATGGCCACATACCCGCTCATGCACCACACCTAGTACAGAGCGTTTTGGTGAAACATTAAATCACCCGGGTGACTGAGCCCTGGGACAGCCCAGATTTGGCGCCCAGCAACTTCTGGCTTTCCTCAAAACTAAAATCACCTTTGAAAGGGAAGAAGTATCAGACTATTGATGAGATTCAGGAAAATACAATGGGGCAGCCGATGGCCATCGGGAGAAGTGTGTGAGGTCCCAAGGTGCCTACTTTGAGGGGGACTGGGGTGTCATTGTGCTATGTACAGTTTCTTGTATTTCGTATCTTCTTCAGTAACTGTCTCTATTTTTCATAGTATGTGTCTGGGTAATTTCTGGGCAGGCCTGGAATGTGCATGACCCATGGACATGAACAATGATGTGGGGATTAACTGTGAGAATGGGGGGTTGCCTGGGGAGAGGTGGGGTAAAAGATGGAAAATTGGGAAAACTATAATAGCATAAACAGTTAAAAATGGATTTAAAATCAAGATATTGGAAGAACAGGATCCTGTGGAGGCTCAAGGAAGACAGTCCATTTGCTTGCCTTCTCCAGCTCTTCCTCCTCTTCAAAGTGAATGGCAAAGCAATTTTTCAAACCTATCCCAGACTCTCTAACCTGTATGGTCAGGGTCATGGCTCCTTCTCTGACTCTGGTTTTCTTGCTTCCCTCTTATAAATTCCCTGTGATTACATCGGGCCCACCCAACAATCCAAAACATTCTCCCATCTCAAAATCCTCACCCTAATCATGCTGCAAAGTCCCTTTCAGCCAGGGGTTAGGAACAGAGTTCTTTGGCAGGGGGCATTATCCAGCCTACCGCAAGTGGGCCAGTATTTGTTGGATGGAACTGACTGGGTCAGAATAGGAAGGAGCCAGGGGCCTGATCATGTAAGGCCTTAGGTAAGGGCTCAGGACTTTATTTGTAGTGAAAGGGGAGCCATGGGAAGCTTTTGAGCAGCGTAGGGATGCAAACTAATGTCCATTTAAACAGGTGATTTTGAAAGGTGAAGTTCCTTACACATAAGCATGGGAAAGCCCTCAGGTTGGAGCAGAGAGGAGCAGCCACCCTCCATGTGTCCAGATGGACAATAAAAAGCTTTCGTCATCTATCAGAAGTGTTACCAGAGTGCGGTGAAACACAGCAAACCTCATATTTCATTGTGTCTTTTTTTTAATTCAATTTTATTGTTATATTACATCCATCCCCTGTTTGCTCCCCTCTGTCCCCCTCCCCACCCACCCATTCCCCCCCAAAGTCAATCCCACCTGTTGTCCATGTCCATGGTTCCTTTACACTAGGTTCTTATATTTCATTGTTAATCATCCTATTCTGCTATTTTCTTTCCCCTATTGTGATTTTTGAAGAATTTTTAAGAGACACTTTAAGTTCACAGCAAAACTGAGAGAAGGTACTGAGATTTCTTTCTTTCTTTCTTTCTTTTTTTTTTAAGATTTTATTTATTATTGTTAGAGAGAGGGGAAGGAAGAGAGGCAGAGAGGGAGAGAAACCTCAACGTATGGTTGCCTTTCACCTGCCTCCAGCTGTGGACCTGGCTGGAGACTTGGCTTGCAACCTGGTTATGTGCCCTGGCTGGGAATCGAACCAGCGACCTTTGGGTTCGCAGGCTGGCAACTTATCCACTGTGCCACCAGCCAGGGCTTGAGATTTCTCATACACCCTCTGCACCCACACATGCATAGCTTCCCCCAATATCAACATCCCCACCAGATACATTTATTATCATTGATGGAACTACACTAACACCTCATTATTACCCAAAGGCCGTCATTTACATTAGGGTTCGCTCTTGGTGCTGTACCTGCAGTGTCCTGCAAATCCTCTGTGCTCTGCCATTTGTTTCTCTCTCCAACTAGCCCTTAACCACCACTGATATTTTCATTGCCCCCATAGTTTGCCTTTTTCAGGATGTGTGCAGTTAACAAGAATGCATTCTGGGATACATGGCATTAGGTGAGTTTGTCGTTGTGTGAACAACAAAGTGAGTGCACGTACAAAACCTAGGTGGTACAGCTTACTACATACACACCTCAGCTATAATATGATTTTGCCTACTGCTCCTAAGCTACAAGCTTGTATAGCATGTTACTGTACAAAAACCAGATTAAATCAAGCACTAGAGAAAACGATGCAATTGACAGACTATAAACATGAGATGTATGAGGCTGTTGCTGACAACTGTTTCACAGCAGTTTTTATAAGTATAAGGAGTACATTCTAAAATAACAATTAGAAGTGTAATATAGTAAATTCATAAACCAGCAGCATGGTCATTTATTATCAAGTACTATGTACTGTATTGTATTGTGGTGCTTTTATACACCTGGCGGTGCAGTAGGTTTATTTATACTAACATCACCACAAGCACATTAGTAAATGCACTGCACTACCACATTATGGCAGCTACAACCTCGTAGGTGATAGGAATTTTTCAGCTCCATTATAATCTTATGGAGCCATCATCATATATGCTGTCTGTTGTTGACTGAAACATCATTGTGAAGAGCATGACCGCAACTGGAATCATACACAATACATCACCCTTTCAGTCTGGCTTCTTTCACTTAGCAACATGCGTTTAAGTTGCCTTCATGTCTTTTCATGGCTTGCTAGCTCATTTCTTTGTAGCACTGATTATTGTCTGGATTAACCATAGTTTGTTTATCCATTCATCTACTGAAGGACATCTTGGTTGTTTCCAAGCTCTGTCAATTATGAATGAAGCTGCTATGAACATGTGTGCAGGTTTTTGTACAAATACAAGTTTTCAACTCCTTTAGATAAATACCAAGGAACATGATTGCTGGATTGTATAAGAGAATGTTTAGTTTTGAAAGAAACTGGCAAATTGTCTTCCAAAATGCCTGGGACATTGTGCATTCCCATCAGCAATGAATGGGCGTTCCTGTGGCTTCACTTCTCTGCCAGCATTTGGTTTTGTTAGTGTTCCTGATTTTGACTATTATGGGAGTGTAATGATATCTCATTATTGTTCTAATTTGCATTTCCCTGATGACATATGATGTGACACAGCTTTTCATGTGCACATTTGCCATCTGTATACCTTCTTTGGTGAGATGTCTCATATTATAATTTTTTTAACTTCTTAGGCTGACTTTTTAAAAAGCTATAATTGCTAATAAATCCAACTTTAGCACTTGACCTTGCTACAGCTTCTTCTGTGTATTAAAGAAAGAAAGGAGATGCTGTAGAAATGCAGGCAAGGCTGCCACAAGCCTATGTTTTAGTGAAAATTTTAAAAAGACTTCCTTCACATGGACATTGCCCCATACCAGTGTACAATTTGGGGAATAGGGCACAGAGTAGATCTCTAATTGCCCCCTGGTTGGCCACTTTGCATAATGACCAACCTGCACAACTTCACATGCTAACCTTGAATATAGACATGTTCTGCATCTTGACATTGTCCTTGCAAATGTTATTTCTGTTGGAGAAGTTCTATAAGTAATTCTGTATTTAGTCAGGATAGGATAAGCTCTGCTACAGTAACAAATAAACCACAAAATGAAAACAAAGGTTTCTTTTCTTCTCACATCATAATCAAATGCAGCTCAGGGCTTTCTTCCAAGCAGTGGCTCAGAGGTATAGGCTGCCATCTGAAGCATAGTTTCCAAGGTCACCGCAGAACAGACAGAGAGAACATAGAACCAGATATGGGGGTTAGGGCTGGCTTTGAAGTGTCATTTATTTTGTCCACATCACATTGACCAGAACACAGTCACATAGCTCCCACTTAACTGCAAAGGAAGTTTAGAAATATGGCCTTCTTTGTGCCTAGGAAGAGAAAAAAAAGTTGTTGGGCACCTGGCCAATTACTGCTGTAATCCAGACTCCAGAGACTGTAGCTATGTCTTCTGATGCAATTTTAACCCTTAAAATACTGTAATTCTTTAAGTATATTTTATTGATTATGCTTACAGTTGTCCCATTTTCCTTCCCCTTTACTCCTATCCATCCAGTATCTCCCTTCCCACCAGCAATCCCATGCCACTTAGTTCAGGTCCATGGGCTGTGCATATAAATTACCTGGTTTCATCCTTTCCTATTCATCCTTTCCTATATTATTCTTAACTTCCCCCTGTCTGTCCTGTACCCACCAATTATGCTTCCTAATCTCTGCACCATCTCCTCATTTTCTTCCCCTTCCACCTCTCAGCTAATAACCCTCCAAAGGATCCCTATACTTATGATTCTGATCCTATTCTGGTTGTTTGCTTAGTTTGTTTTTATTTTTATTTTTTAGCTTCTGTTGTTGATAGTTATTTGTTGTCATTTTAATATTCATAGTTTTGATCTTCTTGTTATTAAATAAGTCCCTTTAGCGCTGGTTGGTGGCACAGTGGATAAGGCACTGGCATGTGAACCCAAAGGTCACTGGTTTGATTCCTCAGCCAGGGCACAAAACCAGGTAGCAAGCCAGGTCTCCAGCCAGGTCCTTAGCTGGAGGCAGGTGAAAGGCAACCATACATAGATGTCTCTTTCCCTCTCTGCCTCTCTCCCTACCCTTCTCTGAAAAAAAAAAAAAAAAAAGGGTCCCTTTAACATTTCCTATAATAAGGGTTTGGTGATGATGAATTCTTTTAGCTTTACCTTGTCTAGGAGGCACTTTATCTGCCCTTCCATTATAAATTATAGCTTTGCTGGATAGAGTAATCTTGGTCGTAGGTCTTTCGTTTTCACCACTTTGAATCCTTCTTGCGAGGCTCTTCTTGCCTGCAAAGTTTCTTTTGAGAAATCGCTGATAGTCTCATAGGCACCCCTTTGTAGGTAACTCTCTTTCCTTCTTTTGCTGCTTTTAAGATTCTCTCTTTATTGCTAACTTTTGGCATTTTAATTATGATGTGTCTTAGTGTGGTCCTCTTTGGGTCTAGCTTGTTTGGGACTTTCTGTACTTCCTGGACTTGTATGTCTATTCCTTTCACCAAAATAAGTTTTCCTTTATTATTTTTGCATAAGTTTTCAACTTCTTGCTCTTCCTCTTCTCCTTCTGGCAGCCCTATAATTCAGATGTTGAATGTTCAAAGTTGTCCCAGAAGTTCCTAAGCCTCTCATCTTTTTTTTTTTTTTTCAGTTCTTATTTCCTCATTCTGTACTGGTTGACTGTTTATTTCTTCCATGTGTTCCAAATAATTGATTTGAAGCCCAGTTTTCTTCCCTTCACCATTGGTTTCATGTGGATTTTCCTTCATTTCACTTGGCCTAGCCTTCACTTCTTCTCTTATGTGTTTGCCATATTCAAGCTTATCTGTCAAGTCTGTGAGCTTCATTATCACCAGTGTTTTGAACTCTGCATCTGTTAGATTGGCTATCTCCTCAATGCTTAGTTCTCCCACTGGAACTTCAATCTGTTCCCTCTTTTGGGCTATACTTCTTCATCTGTTCAACTTGACAGACTCGTGTTTACCTCTGTGTCTTAGGTAAAGCTCTTGCACCTGTTACAGTGCAAGGGGCAGAGCCTTAGGTATTCACCAGTGCCAGGAGCCCCATTTCACCACTCTGTGGTGCTGTATGTGGGGGAAGGGTCTGAGAGGGAATAATGCTGCTTACTCAGTACTCCTCCCACTTCCCATAGGAACTAATGCCTCTCTAGCTGTTGCCTGGCCATAGTTCCAAGAGTGGGTGAGTCTGCAGATGTTCTAGGATTGTGGGGGACCTTTACACAAAAAGACTCTGCTGAAAGACTGGCAGTTTCTTCCCCCATCCCAACCCCACTTGTTTTCGCAGTCAGAAGCAATGCAGCTTTATTTTACCCCCTGGTGCTAAAACCATGAGCTACATGGTCTGGTCCAGGGCTGGAATCACTCCCCAGGCATTCCTCCCTACTTATTTTTTAACATGTAACTGCACTTTCTGTGGCAAGCCACAGTTGCTGTCTCACCACCATCACCACTGTGCCACCAAGTTGCATCCTCTCTATCCTGGCTCTGCCTCTTTGCCCTGTCTGGATGAGTATTTCTTCTTTATATCTTTGGTTTTTGGACTTCCAGGCAGCTTGATTTTCTGGCACTTATGGTTGTCTCCAGTTTCGAGGTAGTTGTATTCTTTCATAGTTGTGGTGGGAGACACACACAGCATGCCTACCTACACCTCTATCTTGTCCAGAAACTCAAAAAATCTATAATTCTTATTCCTTGTACTAATTTGTCAGCCTCAGACTAACATTTACATTGACACCTCCAAATCCCTAAAACTTACATATATTTGTCATATCCTTGTTCAGACATAAGAAGATCATTGGCACTCATTTATTTTCCTGCATTTAGATAAAAATAGTTTTAAATTGGCCAGTCTTTTTAGACAAAATGTTACAGAGGGTCCACATCCTTCAACAACAGCTTGGCACACACCCTGTAGGCTTTCACGTGGATTCCTGGCCATGGTATGCTCTCCCCGAATTCTCAAGCAAATCCAAAAGGACCCTACATCTGCCTAGAACCCCAGCAATGTTCTTTTGGGACCCGTCCTTTTAGTTGATTCCTCATATTATTTAGGCTAAAGGACTTGGAAATCCACTGGACATCTACTCTGGAATGAGTGATCGGCAGCTAGCTAGACAAAGCAAAGAGATTCAAAGTAGAAGGGCTGTTTGTCAGGTATCTCTTTATCCTTTGTTTTACCTTTTAAAACAACTTCCGTTAATCAAGTACTCCTTCTCTGCCAGGCACTATACCAAGAGCTTTAGGGACATGAGCCCACAGCATCTTTATGACCATCCCAAATGATTCCTGAGGACCAGAGAAATTAGTTCATTTGCTCATGGATACAAAATTAGTGTATCGGTCATGGCTATAAAATAAAACATACCCCAAATCAGAGATGCAAAATAGTAAGCATGGCCCTGACTGATGTTGCTCAGTGGCTTATCATCCTGCAAAATGAAAAGTCAATGGCTCAATTCCCAGTCAGGGCATATGCCCAGATTGTAGGCCATGTCACTGGTTGGAAGAAGCAACCATTGTTTCTGTCACTCTCTATCTCTGTCTCTTTCCTCTCTTTAAAAATAAATAAATAAAATAGTAAGAATTTATTGCTTATGCCGTAGCTGGTATAGCTCAGTGCATTGAGTGCTGGCCTGTGAACCCAAGGGTTGCCAATTTGATTCCCAGACAGGGCACATACCTGGGTTGCAGGCCAGGTCCCCAGTTGAGGGTGTGCTGAGAAGCAACCACATATTGATGTTTCTCTCCCTCTCTTTCTCTCTCCTTCCCGCTCCCTCTCTCTAAAAATAATAAATAAAATCTTTTTAAAAATTTAAATACATTTATTGCTTATAAGTTTGTGGACTTATAAGCTAGGTAGTTCTGGTGTCATCTGGAATCATTCATGATTCTCTGATCAACAGTGGGCTGGCGTTGGCTCTGCTGATCTTGGTCGAACTCTCTCCTGTGTTCAAAAATTGTTTATCTGTCGGCTGTCATCAGCTAGGGCAACTGGGCTCTCCTCCACATGGCCATCCCACACTTACATTAAAGATGTAGCAAGCGTCTCCAAGAAAATGAGTGGAAGCTGTAAGGTCTCTCGTGGTCCAGGCTGAGAGTAGCACATGGCCAGAGACAAAGACAAGGGAGGCTGTGGTTTGCTATGTGACCTGAAAGTCAGGTTTGGGAAAGCCTGTGGGTAAGTCAAATTAAACCAAGACTTATCAGTTATCTAATGCTGCATAAGAAAGCACCCCAAATTCAGGGGATTCCTGCAACAATTATTTTTATTTCTCTCGATCCTGGAGGTTGGGGGTACCATCTGGCCTCATTCACGGTTCTGGCTAGATGGTTCTGTTTCAGGGGGCTGGGCAGTTGGCAGGGAAGCCTCCAGTCTTATCCTCCACCAAGCTAACTCAGACATGTCCACAAGGCCATAGCAAAGCTCCAAGAGAGCAAACAGAAGCTGCAAGCCTTCTTGAAGCTTAAGCTTGAGACCAGCACAGCATCACTTTCACAATGTTCTATTGACTAAGACAAGTTTCAAGGTCAGCCCAGATTCAAGGGGTGGGGAAACAGACTCCATCTCCTGATGGAAGAGAGGCAGAATCACATTGTAAGAATTTATACAGGGGAGAGAAAGGAGGCAACCCATTCTGTAATCACTTCACCAATGGCAATAAAGTAACAGAGCTGGGATTTTAGCCCAGGAGGCACACTGACCCCACACAGCCCACTCTTCCCAAGCTCTACACTCTGTTCCTTCCTTGGATGTCACACCCCTTCGCATGTTTTCCCTGTTATTTGAGCTCCCCAGTAGTCTTCTGTACCAGTCAGAACACATTTGCCTGCAAGTAACAGAAATCCAAGCAGAGTGATTAAACTTCAGAAGGAATGTATTAGCTCCTGGAATTGAGAAGTCTAAGAGTAGGTTCTCCTTCAGGCAGAGTTAAATCCAGGTACCCATAGAATATCCTCTGAGTTGCCTTTCTTCATCTATCCACTCCAGTGTGTGTGTGTGTGTGTGTTGTTTCCATCCTCAAGCAGGAGATTAGAGCAGCCCAAAGATTACATCACAGCAGCTTAGCAACCCTGATGGAAAGAGAGCAACTCCTATGGTAACAACAGCAAAAAGGGAGCTCCCTGTGCTCCAGGCACTGTTTAAGCATTTAGCAGGTGTTAACTTATTTAATTCTCACAAATACCCTGTGAGATTTAAGTAATCGTCATCCCCATTATACAGATAAGGGAACTGAGGCCCAGAGAGGTTAAGATCTACGTTTAAGGTTACAAGGCAGGGCTCTCCAGGGCCCAGGGGGCGGGTGTGAGCCTGTGTAAAGGAGGGACCCCCACCTGGTGCCGCAGACAGCTGGGGTTCTTTATGAGCCAATGACTTTGATACTCACTAGACTTCTACAAAAACAGTCCCACCACCCAACAGGAAGACTGGCTGACATGCCAAGTCAGATTTCATGTATTTAGGACAGACCAAGACATGGCTTTTTATAGCCTTCGGATTTGTCTGCTAAGTGAGAACTGGGTAAATGTAATAGCATCACAGGAGAATCCTATCATGGACTGCAGGTGCCACATGACTCCCTAGGTTCTCAGGGTAACCTGTGAGTGTGGGGAAACGGGCTCAGAGAGCCAGATGTAACAGGGCTGGGGATGTAACCCAGCCGACTCTCAACCCGCGCAGCGAACTGCCGTGGCTGCATGGTTGTGGGAATCTTCGGAAAACTTTCATCCCCCGCTCTTCCCTCCCTCCTGACTCTTCCTACCTCATTTATATAAATAAAACGCTTTCCTCTTTCTTGTTTCTCTTTTCTTCCTTCCTTCTCCCTTTCTTTCTTTTCTTCCTTAACCTTTGTTTTTTTTTTTTTAATTGAGGTCATAATCATAACACTAACAATAGCTAGCATTAGAGAGGGTCCAGGTAACTCCCCCAGCCTCAGCTAACTCTCTGGTAAATGCTATTAGCATCCTCCAGACCTAGGTGAGTAATACACCCACATCAGTCAGAATGCCAAGGTGGCTCCGCCAAGCTGTGTCTCCTGAGGGCTTGTGGAATCCGCATTGCTCTCTTCACTGATGCTCTCTCAGTGCCTTCCTGACAGATGTGGTCACTGCGGCTGAAATTCAAGTGGGGTGCAGAAATGAGTCAAGAAAGTGTCCCCTTTTAAGGGAATTTGATGTTTAATTTATTCTGCAGTGATCATTTGTGGCAGGAGGCTCACAGCAAAGTCCCCAGTTCTATGGCTTTCCGTAGAGTCACAGCTCTGTGCCTTAATTTCCCCCTTCATCTTGATCCACAGCACATGCTTGGACTAGAGCACAGGCTTCCTGAAAGCTCTCCGTGGTAGCTTTCAACTGCTGCTTTGGAGAGCGGGGTAGGACACTGGGCGAAGCCCTTGTGGGTGGACGACTCCTTTCCTCCTGCTTTCGGGCTGGGCTTCCAGCCTCCAAACCTTGATTACCAGCTGTGATTCTGTTACTCCTTCTTCTAAGATATCATCAGTGGACACTCACATGAGTAAGATACAAAGACACTTGGGATTTTAGGAGGGGAGCCTGCCAGGTTCCTAAATTATGACTTTCGACCTCATTTCCACATGCTGATGTTGCAATTTGCCTTGCTACCATGCTCACCCCACCCCAGTCCTCCCTCCCGCCAGAGACAGACAATGGTCAGGGCTTCTGCTGTCACTCTTCTGGCAGTCTCCACACCTCTCAACAAGATGTTTATGCCTCTGGGTTTCTTTAACTGTCTTTTTTTTTTTAACTCTGATTTTTGACTCATCACTGTTACCCGCAAAACCATTTGCTGTTGACATCCTGCCGCACAAGGTGAGGGTTTGATTCATACCATGTGCCTTCAGAGGCAATGATACCACCCAACCTACCTTGGCCTCAGTTTCCACATCTGTAAATGGGAATCATAGCAGCACCTACCTCAGAAGGTTGTTGTAAAGACTAAATAAACTAATTCCTGGAAAGCCCTTAGAACAGGGCCTTGCTCATAAGTATGGGTGGTATGTTGGCTATTGTTATAATTATCATCATTTTTTAGTTATATTTGTATCTTTCAGTCACAGGCAGGTATCCATTGCTTGCCTTCTCTTCCCTTGACCTGAAACATAAGCATGGTGTCCACAAGCCACCGATGACAACATCTTGGGTGGCACTGCAGCAAAGTAGGAAGGACAGCTAGGCTCTCATGGAGAAAGATCCAGGCTTCTACCTGGTTGGAGCCACCATTATTTTGTATATCTTCCAAAGCAGTGGGCCCAGTTTTCTAACTATACATAGACTTTATTTCTTTCCCATTATTTAATTATGAAAAACTTCACACCTACAGAAAAGTTGAGGGAATCTACTATAATACCCACATCTCTGTCATCTAGCTTCTACAATTGTTAACATTTTTCTGTAATTGCTTTATCAAACACCTTTCAGTCCATCCTCTATTCATCAATCCATGTAATTTATTTGATGAGTTTTTTAAAATGCTGATATGAAGTATTCTAAAGTAAACATCAGTGTTCTTAATCCCTAAATGTTTAGCACTTGTGTCACTAACTAGAATTTGATGTTTATAGCTCTTTATTGAGTAAAATTTGCATACAATGTCATGCACGCATCTTAATATGTTTGCTGAGTTTTGACTAGTGTATATACTATGGAATACAAACCCTTATTAAGATAAAGAACATTCCCATCACCCTATAAACTTCTCTTTTAACCCTGGCTGGTGTGGCTCAGTGGATTGAGCACCAGCCTGCAAACTAAAGGGTTACTGGTTCAATGCCCAGTCAGGGCACATGCCTGGGTTACAGGCCAGGTCCCCAGTTGGAGCATGCAAGAGGCAACCATACATTCATAATTCTTTTTCCCTTTCTCCCTCTCTTCCCATCTCTCTAAAATTAAATTAATCAAATCTTTTTTAAAGCCTCTTTTACCCCTTCCTTTGTTATCCCCATTCCCATTCTACCCCTCAAAGTTATCATGGTTCTAATATTTTATACATTTACTGTTAAATTATCAGGATTGATGACATACATGTTCTGGGAGTGACTTTAATTAAATTTTATGGGTTGGTGGTTGGAGTTGGAAAAAACAAAACAAAACATTGTTCTTTTCTATAGGATGTGGGGACCATAATCAAACTGCTATGTCAACAGTGACTATTGGACCTGGAGAAGATAAGGGTCTTGCAGTGCTGACAGCCAGGACCATCACTGGTAAGGGAAGTGGTCTGAGCACTCCATCCATTCCCCTGGGAGCGTCACACAGAATGCTGTTGGTTGAGAGTAAGTGAAGAACACATACCAAACACCTTTTCAAATAAGAGCCTTTATTATTTTAGTCTCATCAAAGTAGGAAAGTTCTACAGGGGTCAATCTTCATAGTCTAAGAATCATTGGCATGTTGGTAGTGTTTGTCATCCCTCAAGATGCCAAGGTAGCTGCCACAGTTCCAGCCATCATTTCCTATAGATGCAAAACATTACAACCTTATAGTTCCTAACCCTAACCCAAACCCTACCCCTCCACACACATTCTAAGTATTTAGCCTGTCTGATTTTGCTCTTGATACTAACTAGTGGAATTCCTGCTCTTGGCTTTGAGGATTATAGACTCTTTTGAGTGCTGGTGGAAGAAACTGCAGAAAGGTAAATAGAAAAATTATCTTTCTTTGCAATCACAGAAAGGTACACCTCCCTCAACATCACAAAACACCTTTTACAAATGTTGGCTAGGACAAGGGTCTCAAGATTGGGACACTACTAAATGTTATTTCTTGCCACGTGTTAAAATGCAGCACAGTATTTTGCAGATGCAGTAATAAACAGGATGAGCTGACAGGAACTCAAAGGGACAAACGTAGCCAACTTCAAAGAAGAAATCAACATGTAATTGACCAAATAGTGTATACAAACAGCTGGCTACGCCTCTCTTCAAGGAGATAGAGCTTTGGATGTGAATCCTCCGACTCCTTGACTTGTTGCAAGTAAATAAAACTACCTTGCAATAACCACATCTCTGTTTCAAACCCCTTGCATTGAGTAACACAAAATAAATCTTCTTTGTGGGCCACAGGGACTTCAGAGATGATTGGTACCTCCTGTGAAAGAAAACTTTCACCTTCCAAAGCTGTAATTCGGATTTGTTGTCCTACTTAATCATTTATTACTGGGACTAATGCCTAACTTGACATGTAAATTCTGAAAAGGAGAAATATTTGTGGGGGTTTTCTTTGTTAAAGTAGAAAATGTTATTACCACCCCCTCTTTTCCCATATGGATGGAGGGGAAAACAAAAACAGTCACTGTGGTGATTCTGCTTTAGACTAAGAGCTTAAGAGGGTCAAATTCCACATCAATGAATGCTTCTGCATGCTACCACACTTTCTGTGGGAGGCAGAAAAAGGAAGATTCTTTCCTATGCATTACGGTGACCTCCCCTTATCCATGAACATACCTCCCAAAACCCCCGTGGGTGCCTGAAACTGTGGATAGTAGCAAAACCTATATATACTATGTTTTTTTCCTATACATACATACCTATGATAATATTTAAGTTATAAATTAGGCAGAGTAAGAGATTAACAATAACTAATAACAAAATAGGACAATTATAACAATGTACTGTAATAAAAGTTAGGTGAATGTGGTCTCTCTAAAAGTGTCTTCTTACTGTATTGTACTCACTTTTCTTCTTTTTTTTTTCAATTTTTAAAAATATTTTATTGATTATTTTTAGAGAGAAATGCAGGGAGAGAGGAAGAAAGGGAGAGGAACATCAATGTATGGTTGCCTTTCACCTGCCTCCAGCTATGGATCTGGCTGGAGACCTGGCTTGCAACCTGGTTATGTGCCCTGGCTGGGGAATCGAACCAGCAACTTTTGGATTTGCAGGTTGGCACTAATCCACTGAGCTACCAGCCAGGGCTTCACCTTTCTTCTTGTAATGTGAGATAAAATACCTACATAATAAGTCGAAGTGGGGTGAATGACAGGCATCGTGACTTAGCTACAACTGACATTCTGACTATATGTAGCAGCACCTGATAGCTTCTCTCTGTAATACCCGAAGTGCCAGCATCACCCCTCTTGTGCTTTGGGATCATTATTAAGTACTATAAAGGTGATTTGAACACAAGCACTGTGAGACTACACAGTCCATCTGATAACCGAGACGGCTGCTAAGTGACTAAGGGGAGGGGAGCATATATGACCTGGATACTGTAGACCAGGGGTCCCCAACCTACAGGCTGCAGACCGGTGCTGATCCAGGCCTGTGAGGAACCAGGCCGCACAGCAGGAAGTGAGCTTGAATATAATGCACTTAAATCACCCTGAAAATATCCCCCCACCCTGGTCTGTGGATAAATTGTCTTCCACAAAGCTAGCCCCTGGTGCCAAAAAGGTTGGGGACCACTGCTCTAGACAAAGGGATGAATTCTATCTCAGGTGGGATAGGGTGGGAAGGATGAGATTTCATCATGTTGCTCAGAATAGTGTGCAATTTAAACCTTAAAAGGTGTAATGAAACAACAATAAAATAAAATAAAATTTAAAAAGTGGTTTATTTCTGAAATTTTCCATTTAACAGTTTTGGGCCGTGGGTAACTGAAACCATGGAAACCAAACCTGCAGACAAGGGGGACTATTGTACTTTTTAGGAGAAAACTTATTTTACCTCAGAAGCCTTCCATTAAACACTCCCCAGAGACTTCCCCTCACATCTTCTTGGCCAAGAGCATGTGCCAGTCCTTTCTAGAACCAATCACCACCACAGGGAGAGTAGAGAACTATTGATAGTGGTAATGTGGCCAGTGCCAGGTGGGCCCCTCAGAGTGGAGGGGAGGGTGGGCTAGGGAGGTGCCTGTTACCTGGGTAACCAGGCTAGCTAGGTGTTTGAGGGAAAATCCCACCACCACCACCCTCACCCCCAGGCGAGACACAGCAGGAGGAAGTCATTGAGCTAAGCATGCACAAGACTAGCAAGGATGATTGGCTAAGGAAAAAGCCCTCCTACGCCATTCCCATCTGGAGAAGACTTGTCAATCTAGCCTGGGGAAAGACAGGAATGCTGAGGAAGGCAGATCCTGAAACACATAGAAGGGAAGTTTGAACACCCAGCTCACCCTCAGGGGTAGCTTATATAAACCAAGAGGAGGGAGAGCAGCTCTCTCTTGGACCCACTGCGTGGACATGAGGGCCAGGGCTTGAGGGACCAGCTGGCCCTCAAAACCATGTGGCTCTGAAAAGGAGGGAGCCTGCGGCTCAACTGCAGCAGACAGAGAAACTGAGCTGCTTGGAGGCTGACTCAGTGGCTGCCTGCGATTTCCAAAGGACAGTATTTTGAATGAGAGAAGGAACTCGGGGTGCAGCCTGGGACTGGCCCAGTAGAGGGTGGCAGTTTTTTCCTCTGGGGTTTCCCGAAGGGATAGGCTTTGAAGCAGGAGACTTGCCACCCTCCCAGATTATGCAGCTTTTGAATAAAAGACCCCTTTTTTCCTCACGAAACCTCTGCCTCTGGAATTTACCTATATGGATGGTGTTGAGCAGCTGAACTCTACTTTTGTCTGATAACAGATTTGGTGCCCAATATGGGGCCCTTAGCAGCCTATGGAAGGCCAACGCCAAGAGTGGAACCATGGAGATCTCCCATTCTCCAGGAATTTCCCTGCACTCCCTCTTGCCCAAATCACCAGCATCCTAAAATGTGTACCTGTTTGTTGGTCTGGGAAGGAGACAGATTCTAAGAGGGGCTGAGATTCCCTCAAGTTTTGGAGGGGGCACTGTTTGAGGGCCACTATTTGTGGTACCAGTTGGCAGACACTAAAAACGTGCTTGTGAGCACTCATTTGGAATAGGGGAGTTGTGGATTCAGGTGTGTGTGTGTGTGTGTGTGTGTGTGTGTGTGTGTGAGTGAGTGTGAGTGTTTTAAGATTTTCCCTGGCTGGTGTGGCTCAGTGGATTGGTGCCAGCCTGTGAACCCAAAGGTCACTGGTTCAATTCCCAGCCAGGGCACATAACCAGGTTTTAAGCCAGGTCTCCAGCCAGGTCCTTAGCTAGAGGCAGGTGAAAGGCAACCATACATTGATGCTTCTCTCCCCTTCTTCCTTCCTCCCTACCCTTCTCTTTGAAAGTAATAAATAAAATCTTTAAAAGAAAGAAAGAAAGGAAAAAGATTTTTATTCATTATTTTTAGACAGAAGAGCGGGGAGGGAGGAAGAAAGGAAGAGAAAGATCAACATATGGTTGCCTTATACCTGCCTCCAGCTTGGGGACCTGGCTGGAGACCTGACTTATAACCTGGTTATGTGCCCTTACTGGAAACTGAACCAGTGACTTGGATTTTCAGTCTGGCACCAATCCATTGAGCCACACCAGCCAGGGCCAGCTTTTGTTTATATGTTCCCAGTTCGCCTGCGTTCTTGTGGTTATAGTTTTGGGTCTGTACATCCAGGTCATCAAGGACCATTCTGATTTGGCCTTTGGATGGAACTCACTAGGCTAAATTTTAGCAGGTTGGTCCATGTATAACCATTATCCAAAGTCTATAAAGGAACTGGTTTGTTATTGTAACACTGTATGGCCTATGTATTTTTTAGACTGCAAGAAAAAAAATGGTCCCTGAATGGTTTCCTAAATTACTATATCATTATGCAATTGGAAGTATATTGACAATAGTTAGGTAAATGGAATGAATCTCTTACATTAAGGTGCTTATCTTGTTTGCATTGTAGGATTTTAGCAGTGATTGCCTCGGTCCTGCCGGGCCAGAGGAATGATAGACGGGGTAGAATTTGTAATGAAAAGACAGACACAAAAAAGTTGGGGTCAGGAAGACTGCCACTCGTGGTGACAGCACCACTTTATTGTTCACACAAAACTTCTATAGGTTTTTCAAGCATTCAAGCCTTTCTCCTAGTGAAACTATTTTGGCTGAAAGTACTTTTTCCCACAAGACATTTGCTTATTTCTTAGTAACTAATTATTATCACTTTTGAAGCATACTACTTATGTTATGTCTTTCACTACACAGCCGCTATTTACTCTTGCTGAAGGTCAGCTTGCCCTCTAAACATGATGTGGAACTTTGTCATCATTGGAACGCTTCTCAGCCAAGCTGTTGACCTTTTGGCCATCAGCCCTCCTCGAAGCCCTGAGTCCAGTCATGCCTTGACTCAGGCAGTCCCGACAAGTGACAGAGAACCACTTGATGATGCAAAGAAAGGAAGTGGCCTTAAAACTCCTCCCTAAATAGTAAGACACAGGATAGTCTCATTAATGTCTGAACCCAGAGGGCATAAGATTAGTAGCAGAAAGACCTCACCCATCACCACCCCCTCAGTGCTAGATATTCCTGAAATAGGTCCCAGAGAGCCAATGGCTCCATTCCTGTATGACAAAGGAATAATCTCCCCCTCAAAGACCTATTGAGGTACCAAATTTAGCTGGGGAGTATCCCTTTGAGGCAATTACCCTATAGCTGGAGTAAATAAGGAAGGCCAGCCTACTGTCTACTACGGGACTCACACTCCTTTTCCCACTTCAGACTTATTAAATGGGAAGAATTCTCCTCAGAAAATAACAGCATCTATTATGTTATTTTTGCCACTCATCATCTAAACTGGGTGAATGTACAGGGACATTCTGCTAAGTAATAGCGGTTGAAAAGCAGCTAGTTATAAATAAGCTAATGAAGAAGCTCAACACTGGAAGGTATATACGATGTGAGCAGCTTCATGGAAAAAGGCCAACAAGTTGGGTTTGGACTTCTTCATAGAATTCGAGGTGACAATGGACTGGCATTCACTTCAGAGACCTCCCAGGAGATTGGGCACTACGGATTCAATGAAAACTATAGGCATCTTAGAGACCCCATTCTACAGGAAAGACGAACTATAAAATAAAGAAGACCCTGGCAAAAATATTGCAGGAAATGCATTTGAAATGGGACCAGAGACTTCGTATTGCCTTGCTCTGAAAGAGGGTATCACTCAGATGTGAGCTGAAATTGAGCCCTTTTGAAGTGGCATATGGGAGAACCTTGCAAATCTGTTTTCGGATCAGCTCCGTTAGGTTTAGAGTGTGAATCAAAAGTAAAACAATATGTACAACTTTTAGGGCAAACACTAACAATTTTGCACAAGTTTGCTCATTGCAGGTCCATCTACCCATGAGACAAGCCTCTTCTACCTGTTCCAGTTGGGAGACTGAGTCTTATTAAAGACCTGGAAGACTCAGCAGTTAGTCAAGCAATGGACCGGTCCCTACAATGTCCTGTTCACAATACACTCTTCCCTGAAGCTCATGGGAGTCAAACCTTGGATCCACCATCCATGGATAAAGCAGGTGGCACCTGCAGGGGGACTAGGACACTGCTTCTGTGGTTGATGCTGAAGGAGGATGCTAGACCTGCACTCCGGATGGAGATGCAAAATTTCTCTTTTGGAAAGGGACAGTGGCTCTCAAAATTAAGTCCTTTCTTTCCTTTTTGCATTTCTCAGGTGGTAGCTTTGTCAGCAAATTTATTCTGCTGGGGTGAAGGGGAGGTGCCACCAAAGCCTTATTCCACAAAAAGTATTGGGCAAGGAATAGGAACAAAGAGCCTGTGTTTCAAGAAGTTACACAATGTGTTTGCAAATCTAAGGACTTTTAGCTGTTTGATACTGAGTTATAGCATAGACCTTTTCATTGTTAAAAGGACAAGGATGAAATTGAGTTTGGCTTTGGAAGGTGTAGAGAAAGTTTGCGGAAATTATAGAAAGGTGTATAGAATCTTCTCAAATTTTGTGAAAGTCTTATATTTGCAAAGAAAAATCCTCAGTTTTTAGTTACAGTTCTCCTTTCCTTGCTTTATCTTTTGGAGACTTGGTTTGTTCTTTGCAGTTTTGAACACTGGGAATCTTCTGTCTCTGCCATTTTGGCTTTGTGCCATTTGGCCCTTGTTGGGGTCATTAGTGGTATCAGTTGGTGTGAGGTGAAATTCTAAGGCTAGTCGTAGTCCCTCCTTTTAGAGGACTTAGTTTGACAGTACTTGTTTGAAAGTTTGCCTTTGCTTTAGATTTAGCTTTTTTTGGTTTCTGTTTTGAAAGGAAATTGAGGTTTCTAAAAGTTAAAAGTTCACATTAAAGTTGGAAAAAATTGCATGATTTTAGTAATGAAAGATATAAGGCATGGAGATACAGTTTTGGTGGGTATTAAAAAAAAATGATTTTTCCACTTTGTTTTATGTTTTTCTCCCTACCTGATCCCTCTAGAATATTTTCTTTCTTTCTTTCTTTCTTTCTTTCTTTCTTTCTTTCTTTCTTTCTTTCTTTCTTTCTTTCTTTCTTGGAATACTTCATTAAAAGTACAGTTTCTTCTCTTTTTTTCTACATAATCATGTGGTTTTTATCTTTCATTTTGTTTAGGTGGTGCATCACACTAATTGATCTGCAGATATTATACCATCCTCATACTCTTGGCATGAAACCCACTTGATCATGGTATATAATACTTAACATATTGCCACATCTAAGCATATCTTCCTGATTATGCTGTTACAGCTGTCCCAATTTCTTTTCCCTTTGTTCTCCTTCACCCAGTACCCTTCTTCCCTCTAGCAATCCCACAGCACTTAGTTCATGTCCATGGGTCATACATATAAGTTCCCTGGCTTCACCCTTTCCTATATTATTCTTAACTTCTCTCTGTCTGTCTTATACCCACCAATTATGCTTTCTAATCTCTCCATCACTTCTCCATTTCTCCCCCTTCCTCCTCCCAGCTGATAAACCTCCAAATGATCCCCATACCTATGTTTCTGATCTTATTCTGGTTGTTTCCTTGGTTTATTTTTGTTTTCCTTTTTATTTTTCATTTTTCAGGTTCTGTTGTTGATAGTTGTGAGTTTGTTGTCATTTTAATGTTCATAGTTTTGATTTTCTTTTTCTTAACTAAGTCCCTTTAACATTTCATGTAATAAGGGCTTGGTGATGATGAACTCCTTTAGTTTTACCTTGTCTGGGAAGCACTTTATCTGCCCCTCCATTCTAAATGAAAGCTTTGCTGGATGGAGTAATCTTGGTTGTAGGTCCTTGCTTTTGGTCACTTTGAATCCTTCTTGCCACTCCCTTCTTGCCTGCACAGTTCCTTTTGAGAACTCAGCTGACTGTCTTATAGGGACCCCTTTGTAGGTAACTTTCTTCTTTTCTCTTGCTACTTTTAAGATTCCCTCTCTATCTTTAGCCTTTAGCATTTTAATTATACTGTGTCTTCCTGTGGTCCTCTGTGGGTCTACTTATTTGGAACTTTCTGTGCTTCCTGGACTTGTGTGTCTATTTCCTCACCAAATTTGAGAAGTTTTCCTTCATTACTTTTTTCAACTTCTTGCTCTTCTCCTTCTCCTTCTGGAACCCCTATGATTCAGATGTTGAACGTTTAAAGTCATCCCAGAGCCTCTCCTTATTTTTATTTTCAGTTCTTATTTCCTCATACTGTACTGGTTGATGGTTTTTTCCTTCCTTATGTTTCAAATCGTTTATTTGAACCCTGTTTTCCTTCCCTTCACCATTGGTTTTGTGTGGATTTTTCTTTGTTTCACTTAGTGTAGTCTTCACTTCTTCCCTTCTGAGTTTGCTGTATTCAAGCATGTCTGTCAAGTCTGTAGCCATTATTATCACCAGTGTTTTGAACTCTGCATCTGTTAGGTTGGCTATCTCTTTGTTGCTTGGTTTTCCCACTGGAACCTTAATCTGCTCCCTCTTTTGGGCCATAATTCTCTGTCTCCCCAGCTTAACAGACTCCTATATTTACCTCTGTGTCTTTGGTAGAGCTGTGACACCTATTATGTTATAAGGAGCAGAGCCTTAGGTATTCATCAGTATGGGAGAACCTGTTTCATCATGCTGTGGTGCTTTATGTAGGGGGAGGGTCTGTGAGGGAACAGTGCCACTTGCTCAGCACTCACCCCTTTTGTAGACACTTCTCCCACTTCCAGTTTGGGACTGGCACCTCTCTAGCTGTTGCCCTGGTTGTGGTTACCAGAGTGGGTGAATTTACAGATATTCTGAGACTATGGGTGCCCTTTAAACAAACAGACTCTGCTGAGGAACAGGCAGTTTCTTCCACTTCCCCCAAACCCCAATGATTTTCAGTTAGAAGCAATGAGGTTTTACTTTCCCCAGTGCTGGAACCATGAGCTTTATGGCCTGGGGCTGGAATCACTCTCCAGGATCCCTCCTTACTTTTCTAATGTGTGACTGTGCTTTCCACTGGCTGGCCACAGCCACTGCCTTGCTGCTGCCACCACCACCACCACACTGTCAGAATTTGGCATTCTTAATGAATGAGGGGTTGGAATTTAGGATAGAGGCATAGGTAGACATGCTACATCTCCCTCCACAACTAAGAAGGAATACAACTACCTCAAAACTAGAGACAACCAGGAATTCAAAAAAGTTGAACTGCACAGAAGTCCAACAAACAAAAAACATAAAGGAGAAATATTCATCCAAGTGGGTCAGAGGGGCAGAAAAGACAGAGAGGCTGCAGTTTGGTGGTGTGGTTTCACTGTGTGCCAGCTGTGGCCAGACAGCAGCTGTGGCTGTCTGACAGAAAGTGCAATCACACATTTTAAAAATAAGGGACACTTCAGGTGTGCTCCCAGCACCATACCAGATGGTGTGGCTCCTGGTTCCGGTGCCAGGAGAAAGATAAAGCCACATTACTTCCGACTGTGCAAACCAGCGGAGGTTGGGGCAGAGGAAAGTACTTCCAGTCTCTCAGCAGAGTTTTTGTTTGGAGGCCCCAGTGGTCCTGGAACATCCACAGATCCACCCACTCTGGGAACCATGGCCAGGGAAACAGCTAGAGAGGTGTTAGTTTCATACAAGAAGCAGGAAAGGTGCCTAGAAAAGGGATGAGTGCTGATTAAGCAGTATCATTCTCCCTCATACTCCTCCCCCACACACAGTGCCACTATTTGGTGAAACAGGTTGCCCATACTTATTAACACCTAAGCCTCCTCCCCTTACAATGTAACAGGTGCAACAGCTCTACCTAAGACACAGGGCCAAACACAGGAGCCTGTCAAGTTGAGGAGACAGAGAAATATGGCCCAAAAGAGGGAACAGATTAAGGTTCCAGTGGGAGAACCAAGCAATGAGGAGATAGACATTCTAACAGCTGAGGAGATAGCCAACCTAAGAGACGCAGAGTTCAAAACACTGGTGATAAACATGCTCACGGACTTGACAGATATGCTTGAGTACAGCATACACAGAAGGGAAGAATTAAGACTACGCTAAGTAAAACAAAGAAAAATCCACACAAAACCAATGGTGAAGGGAAGGAAAACAGGGTTCAAATAAACGATTTGGAACATAAGAAAGGAAAACACCATCAACCAGTACAGTATGAGGAAATAAGAACTGGAAAAAAAGAAAAATGAGGAGAGAATCTGGGATGACTTTAAACATTCAACATCTGAATCATAGGGGTTCCAGAAGGAGAAGTAGAAGAGCAAGAAGTTGAAAACTGGTGTGAAAAAAATAATGAAGGAAAACTTCCCAAATTTGGTGAGGAAATAGACAAACAAGTCCAGGAAGCACAGAAAGTTCCAAATAAGTAGACCCACAGAGGACCACAGGAAGACACAGTTTAATTAAAATGCCAAAGGCTAAAGATAGAGAGGGAATCTTAAAAGTAGCAAGAGAAAAGAAGAAAGTTACCTACAAAGGGGTGCCTATAAGACAGTCAGCTGAGTTCTCAAAAGGAACTGTGCAGGCAAGAAGGGATTGGCAAGAAGGATTCAAAGTGACCAAAAGCAAGGACCTACAACCAAGATTACTCCATCCAGCAAAGCTTTCATTTAGAATGGAGGGGCAGGTAAAGTGCTTCCCAGACAAGGTAAAGCTAAAGGAGTTCATCATCACCAAGCCCTTATTACATGAAATGTTAAAGGGACTTAGTTAAGAAAAAGAAGATCAAAACTATGAACATTAAAACTACAACAGGGGGACAGAGGGAAGCAAAAAAGGGGATGGAGCCCTGGCTGGTAGCACAGTGGATAAGGTGCCAGCCTGCAAACCCAGGGGTCGCTGGTTCGATTCCCCAGTCAGGGCACATGATCAGGTTGCGGGCCGGGTTTCCAGCCGGGTCTGTGGCCGGAGGCAGGTGAAGGGCAACCAAACATTGATGTCTCTCTCCCTCTCTGCCTCTTTCCATTCTCCTTTCTCTTGAAATAATAAATAAAATCTTTTTTTTAAAAAAAAAAAAGGGGGGGGGAATATGGATGTAATACAACAACAATAAAATCCAAAAAATAAATAAATAAATAAACTACAACGAACTCACAACCATCAACAACAGATTCTAAAAAGTAAAAATAAAAAACAAACTAAGGAAATAACCAGAATAGGGTCAGAATGATAGGTATGGGGATCATTTGGAGGGTTATCAGCTGGGAGAGGGAAGGAGGGAAAATGGGGAAAAGGTGCAAGGATTAGGAAACATAGTTGGTGGGTACAAGATAAACAGAAGGTGAAATCAGGGAACTTATATGTACAACCCATGGACATAAACTAAACAGGAGTGGGACTGTGGAGGGAATGGGGGAATTGGGTGGAGGGGAGCAAAGGGAAAAGAATTTGGGACAACTGTAACAGCATAATAAATAAAAATACCCCCAAAAAAATGAATTACTGGTGGCATAAACTTTCTTTTCATGGACCTAGGAAGACTAGTTTCCAATTGTGTCGCTGTTTTTGTTTTTGCTTTTTTTTTAACTAAGATTTTTACTGTAATATCAGGTCTGAAGGAGGCACGCCTGGACTCTGGATGTCACCAGAGAGCCTCAAAGAACTGAGAATGTGTTTTGAAGCCAATGAAAGCCCACTGGAGAAATTGCCTTGGACCTTGTTTGGTTGCATGGTTCATGACATTCTTTTCAAGTGAGGAATGAAGGTTGCTTTCCTGAAAGAGGGCAAGGAAGGAACCTTAAGACACTTTGATAACCTCAAAGACTTGAAGAGTGTAGGTACTGCAGGCAAAGCCTGATGGCAGTTGTGTGGATTGGCTTCTGTGCCCCAAAGGGCTAAATCTCATTGAAACATTCCTTGCTTAAGTTCCAGCAAAGCAGGTTTAAAGAGCCTATGTGATTAATTGCTGTTCTTGTTGTGTTTATGCAAATAATCATAACTGGATTTAATGCAATCTCTTTGATGACAATGAGGGTGATCTGAGGGAGAGGGATCACATTTCAAGGAAACTCATAATGCCCACTGTGGGTACCGGACTGTAGTGCAACTAACTGTCTTTGAAGTTTTATTTTCACTTGGAATCTGAACTGATTTCTGTATATGCCATACAGGTCTACCCTCAGTGCCTAATGACATAACCAGATATGTTCAATTTACAGGCAAGAAGAATTTGTCAATTTGTCACTGTTTAATATTATTCCAGCAAGGGCCTTACAAATGGATATCTTCTCAAAAGAGAATCTTGTGGAGTCAGAGACTGGTTTATGATTTGTTTTGTGAATTAGCCTTTGTGTTCTTCTAACCTTATTACCAAATGTGTCTCCTCTAAAATACAACAAGGATGGCAACTTGTCTAGCAATACCATCCTTTGAACATTAAATAGGCCACTTCCCAGGGACAACCAACTGACCTGAACTTTGCAAGATCCTTCTCCCTGTATTCCAGACAACCGCCCCCTCTTTTTGTTAAGAATCTCTAGACCCAAGGAATGGTAAGACTACATCCTTTGTCAGCAGGAAGTGGTTACAGAAGAATGACACCTTTGTCTATTTGCTCTTGTAAGATTACAAGTGTCCAAAGTGTTGAAGAAAGGAATTGATACTGGTAACCTGCCCAGTGTCTGGAGTATGAGTGGGAGCAAAGGGGAGGGGTTGTAGGGAAAGCACATTGTTACCTGGGTAACCAGACAAGCATGGCACATGAGGACAGATCCTTCTAACCCTTGAAAAGATGTGGCAGAAGGAAATCAATGTGCTGAGCATGTGCAAGTCTATTTAGGGAAAAACAGGGTTGGTCAGGAGGGCCAGACCCTCCCAAAGCTCATAGGAGTTTAAGCACCCAGACCGGCCAATACAGGTAGCTTCTATAAACCAGAGGAACGGAGAAATGCACTCTCTCTTGGACTTGCCACATGGCTGTGTGGGCTGGGGCTTTTGGGACCAACTGGCCCTGGAAACCATGTGCCCAGTGGTGGCTCTGAAAAGAAGGGAGCTTGAGGCCGAACAGTGGCAGAGAGAGAAGCTGAGCTGCTTGGAGGACAACTCAACAGCCACCTATGATTTCCAAAGGATGTTCATTTGAATGGGAGAAGGAACACTGACTGCAGCCTGGAACTGGTCAGGCAGAGAGGGTGGTAGGGTTTTCTTCTAGGTTTTCCACAGAGGATAGGCTTTGAGGCAGGAATCTGTCATCCCCCAGATTGTGCAGCTTTTCTTTTCTCATCAAATCTCAGCCTCCAGAATTTCCCTGTAAGGGCGGCATTGGGGAACTGAACCCCACTTTTCCTGCTAACACTATGACTGGCTTAGGCCACTTTTCTTGAACATATTGACAGAGCTAATAAACAAGCTAATAAAATCAAGGTTCTACTAAAGAAGTAAAGAGTAGGAAAATAGATTTACTTATAAATAATGCAGATTGCCAGTCCTGCTGCTGGTTGCAGGGCTGCTTCTGTAGTCATCCTGCTCCAGCCTAGCACTTGGATTCTGCTTCTCTGCCTCAGGTGGAAGGAACCCCACTCAGGCCTCTTAGAACTAGATTCTCTGAGGGCATGGGGGTGGGAAAGGAAGCAACTGCCCACATCCTTCAAGGGGAAAGTACCTAAGCTTGGCTGCCTGCATATCTTTGAGGCTTTATTACCAATCAGGCCTTCTACCAAAAGAGACTGAAAACCAAACTAATTTAAGCCCAAGAGGATTTATTGTGCTTAAATGCCAAAGTTCAGGTGGCGTTTGGAGTTCTGGTATGGCTGAAGCCAGATATCCAAACACACTGGGGGCTGTGCCTCTCTCCCTCTCTCATTTCTGTTTTCCTCAGTATTACGTTCATTTTCAGGTAGGTTCTCTCCTCCCTCAGCAGTTCCAGCTTCATAGCCTACAAGATAAGTAACCATGGCAGAACAAAATTTCAGCTCCCCAGTACTCCTGTGACAAAAGTCCTGTGGCTGTCTCTCATTGGCTTTACTTGGATGACCTGCTAATTTCTGGAGCTGGAAAATGAGGTTGGCCCCATTTAAATCATGACTAAGAGAAGGGAAGATGGCTCCCAAGGAAAAATGGGAAGGGGAAATGAATGCACATCAGGTTAATATATATCAGATATATAAAGAGAAAGAGAACCCCTGGGCACTAATCCTCTTTTATCACAAAATGCAGCTCAGGGGCTAACAGGTTGATAGGAGCTAAATTAGCTGGGGGTGGTCAGGAAAGGTTTCTTCTAAAAGTCAACAGCCAAAGCAGAGCCCTGAGGGAACTGCAAAGGCCAAACACCTGAGGCAAATCCATATTTGATGGATGAGAGGATAACAGAAAGAAAGAAAGAAAGAGAGAGAGGAAGAAAGGAAGAAAGGAAGAAAGGAAGAAAGAAAGAAAGAAAGAAAGAAAGAAAGAAAGAAAGAAAGAAAGAAAGAAAGAAAGAAAGAGAAGAAAGGAAGGAAGGAGGGAAGGAGGGAGGGAAGGAGGGAGGGAGAGAAAGAAGGAGGGAGGGGGAGAGGGGGGGAGAGAGAGAGGAAGAAAGAAAGAAAAGAAAAGAAAGAGAGGAAGAAAGAAAGGAAGGGAGGGAGGAAGGAAGGAGGGAGGGAGGGAGAGAGAGAGAGAGGAAGAGAGGAAGAAAGAAAGAAAGAAAAGAAAAAGAGAGGAAGAAAGGAAGGGAGGAAGAAAAGAAAGAAAAGTGGGTACTCTAGATTCTCAGCTGGTCTGCCAAAGACCCCCTTGAGCACCAGCCCTAGTCCCCCGCTTGGCCCAGTTTTCTCTCCAACAAGATGAAAGAAACTATCATGAACCAAGAGAAACTCACCCAACTGCAGGCACAAGTGCACATTGGTGGGAAAGGCACTGCTCGTAGACAGAAGAAGGTGGTTCACAGAACAGCCACAGTAGATGATAAAAAAACTTCAGTTCTCCTTAAAGAAGTTAGGGGTAACAATATCTCTGGTACTGAAGAGGTAAATATGTTTACAAACCAAGGAACTGTGATCCACTTTAGCAACCCTAAAGTTCAGGCATCTCTGGCAGCCGACACTTTCACCATCACAGGCCACACTGAGACAAAGCAGCTGACAGAAATGCTTCCCAGCATCTTAAACCAGCTTGGTGCAGACAGCCTGACTAGTTGAAGGAGACTAGCTGAAGCTCTGCCCAAACAATCTATGGATGGAAAAGCACCACTTGCTACAGGAGAGGATGATGATGATGAAGTTCCAGATCTTGTGGAGAATTGTGATGGGGCTTCCAAGAATGAAGCAAACTGAATTGCGTCAGCTTCTGAAGAAGATAAACTTGAAGAAGTTACTGGGAGCTGCTATTTTCTATTATGGCTGCTTTTTCAAATTTTGTTTATGGATCTGATAAAATCTAGATCTCTAATTTTTAAGCTCTAGCCCCTTGGACACTGCAGCTCTTTTCAGTTTTTGCTTATATACAAATCATTCTTTGCAGCTAATTAAGCCGAAGAAGCCTGGGAATAAAGTTTGAAACCAAGATTAATAAAGGTCAAAAAAAAAAAAGTGGGTACTCTAGAGGAGCCCTATCTTCCTGCTCTCAAAGGATCCATGAGCCCTGGTAGAAATGGGGGATCTGGAGCTGGACTTCAGACTTTGCAGTGGTAGTAGGGAGTGCAGACATGGCTGGAGAGGAGAGGGGAAAGGGGGGTTGGGCACCTCTAGAGCCAGAGAAGGGACTGACAGCGGACCCTGCTTGTGAGACCAGCCCACATCCTTCCCTCCTATCAGGTTTGCCTGGAAACCCTCCCCCACCTCCCTTCCCTCTTCCTTCCCTCTCTCACCCTCCCACCTCATTTCACTTCCTCTTCTATTCTTTAAACACACCAAACTTGCTCCCATTTCACGGCCTTTGCCTTGCTGTTCCCTCTGCCTAGAACACCCTTCCCGAAGAACTTGGCAAAGCCGGTTCCTTCTTAACTCTCAGGTCTCAGCCTGAGAATATTGTCCTCAGGGCAGCCTCTGACTGCCCCAACTGAATTCCCCATCCCCCTTCTCCTGCAGCCCCTTCCCAATCACACCACCCTGCTTCACTTCCTTTCTCTGAAACTTTCTTGTTTGTGAGCCTGTTGTGGTCACAGCTATCACCCCAGTCCCCAGCACAAGCTCTGGCATGGAGCACATGCTCAGAGAGCCCAAGGTCCAGCAGCTTAGGGCCTTGCAGTGCCAGGCATCTATTCTGGCTCTGCTGTACTTCCTATTGTGCTGGTGCCCTCTCTGTGCCTCAGTTCCTTCCTCTGTTAAATGAGTATAACAACAGATACAACTTCTGAAGACAATCTAAGGCACATGAAGCACATGGCGCTTAGATTATGGTAGGTGTAATCTATAAGAGTCAGCACATTCAGGGTTATTTTGAAGTCTTGGGAGGGAGTTTAGGCACAGTGGTTACTTCATATGACTCTCTGATAGGGGAACTCTAGGAGTTAAACTAAAAATGAAACTGCTTTTTGTTCCGGCAATTCCACTACTTGGACTATACCCAAAGAATCCTATGCACACCTATGTTCATAGCAGCACTATAATAGCCAAGTGCTGGAAACAGACTAAGTGCCCATCAGTGGATGATTGGATCAAAAAACTTTGGTACATGTACACAATGGAATACTACACAGCAGAAAGAAAGAAGGACCTCCTAACCTTTGCAACAACATGGATGGAACTGGAGAGTATTATGCTTATTGAAATAAGCCAGTCAGTGAAGGACAAACACCATATGATCTCACCCATTCCAGGACAATAATGAACAAAACTAACAACAAGCAAAACAGAACCAAATATATGAATACAGTGAATAGGCCTTCAGTGAGCAGGGGGAAGGAGGATGGGGGGAGGAAGAGGCAGGGAAGGGGTCAGTTTGGACAAGAACCTAGTATGAAGGAACCATGGACATGGACAACAGGTGGGATTGACTTTGCGGCGCGGGGGCGGCGGGGGTGGGCAGAGGGGAGCAAAAAGGGGATGGACAACAACAATAAAATTAAATTTAAAAAACTGATATAGCCCTGGCTGGTAGCACAGTGGATAAGGCGCCAGCCTGCGAACCCAAAGGTTGCAGGTTCGATTCCCCAGCCAGGGCACATAACAAGGTTGCAAACCAGGTCTCCAGTCAGGTCTGTGGCTGGAGGCAGGTGAAAAGCAACCATACATTGATGTCTCTCTCCCTCTCTGCCTCTCTCCCTTCCCCTCTTTCTAAAAATAATGAAATAAAATCTAAAAAAAAAAAAACTGATGTAAGTAATGGAGAAAAATGTCTTCATAGGTGTATTGCATCAAATTGAGAATACTTTGAAGGTGACTGAAGTTGAAACATGACGAATGCCCATGAAAAGCTATTATACCAGGAACTAGAATGCATCACCACGTGACCCCAGGATGCCAACAAGCAATTCAACCCTTGTACCCCAGGGGGTCTGAAAGCCTTGGAGATGGTATCTGAGCCACTGTATTCCTGGGAGGGAATTCCCATGATACAGATAAAGAATTGTTGATCAACAGATAAGGAAGTACAGTGGTACCTCAGTACTCATCATTAATTTGTTCTGGAACTTGTGAAGAGTGCTAAAACCAACAAGTAATTTTCTCTTTTAGAGTAGTGTCTTGACTCATACAAGGTCTAGCAAGTGCAACAAGTCCTGAAACTTTTTTTTCTCATAAGAGTGCAATGAGTAGGGTTTTATGAGAACCAAGGTATGACTGTACTGTACTAGGAAAATCAATAGGACTGCAACTCTTATCCAATTAACCTTTTTTCAAGCCCCTATTCTTATAAAAAGGTTGGCTTGAACTGAGATATTAAGATGGTTTTTGAAAGTACATAAACTACCGTCTTCTCAGATAGCCGGCCATCTGAATAAATCACCCATAAAGATTCTATCCTTTTCTCCATGTATTGGTTCTGGTAGTGAGAAGCAGCATGACCTTCAACTTTTCTGGTTTTATCTCCAGTGTCCAGATTCCATCCGTGACTTTCCTGCCTGTATGACCCTGTTCAAGTCACCTCCCTGCTCTGAGGCTGTCTCTCTGTAAAATGGGACTCCCTGGAGCTTCACCAAGCTCCTGCACTCCTGATCCCTCTCTTTCACCCACACACATGGCTGTGGTGCAGGTTTGATGAGCTCATGCAGATGAATGTACCTAGTGAAAGGCTCTAGGCAACGGATGAAAATTGGTTTATGATGTAATCTGTTTAGCCAACTTCAATCTAGAGAGGGGTTTGTGAGTGAAAAGGGGCCACATACAAAGCCCAACAAATTCATGGGAGGGCTGCATGATGGACTTACAAACTCAAGAGACCTAAAGTAATCAAGAAGGATTGTCTGAAATTAAAACATGAACTAAAAGCCAGTCATGGTGGGTGGTCATTGCCCTAGGTTAGAATATTCCATAACAAAATTCAATCTTAATTTTTAAAGATTTTATGTACTCATTATTTTTAGAGAGAAGAGCAGAGAGGGAGGAAGAAACGGAGAAAACCACTGGGTGACACATAAGTGAGGCGGAATAGCATTGCAAATGTTTGAAAAACTGAACTGACATTGGAACCACAGATTACAGAAGAAGGGTGTAGGAACTTTCAGTATGAATTTAACTAAGTCAATTGGCTCCAAACAAAAATCTCAACAGTCTTCATAGGATTTAAACAGGGACTCAGTGTCATAATAGAATATTCATACTAAGCAGGAAACAAACCAAAGTTACTTGAAATATGAAGCATTTCCCAAACCTTCTCTCTTGGGAAAACATAATCAACAGATTTTATTGCAACAGCATAAATGTTGGGGTTATATTTAAAAAATAGTTTAGATAAGTCTTTATAAAAGTACTCAAATGAGCAAATGTAAAAATTTTGAAACTAAGAAAATAAAAAGTGTCAGCAAAGAAATAGAATATACCAAGAAAAAATAAAGGGAAATTTTGCAACTGAAAAACACAATATAACCAAAAAAATTTTTACAGAATGGTCTCAACATGGACATGATAGAAAGATTTAGTAAACTTAAAACTACCTCATTAGAAATTATCCAATCTGTACTATAGAGGGACGAGAAACTTTAAAAAATGATTAGAGCTTTAAAAACCTGTGGGATGAGAGCAACAGCTTTAACTTTGTGTTCCAGAAGGGTAGGAGAAAGCGTGGTACTGAAAATTAAAGAAAAAAAAAATCTATGAAGAAATAATGGCTGAATTTCTGGCCAAGATGGAGACGTAGGTAGACATGTTGCACCTCCCTCCACAACTAAGAAGGAATGCATCTACCTCAAAACTAAAGTCAACAAGAAATTCCAGAATATTGAGCTGCACGGAAGTCCAACAAACAAAAACATGAAGAAGAAATGCTCATCCAGACAGGCAGGAGGGGCAGAGCTGAGACAGAGAGGGCACCGTTTGGCAGTGCAGTTTGACGGTGCAATGGCTGTGGTCCACTGGCAGAAAGTGGAGTCACACATTATAAAAAATAGGGGCACCTGTGGAGCGCTCCTGGCACCTGACCATACTGTGAGGCTCACGGTTCCAGTGCTGGGGAAAAATAAAGCCTCATTGCTTCTGACTGTGAAAATCAGTGGAGGTTGGAGGTAGAAGAAGAAACTGCTAGTCTCTCAGCAGAGTTCATTTGTTTAAAGGGTCCCACCAGCCCTAGAACGTCTGCGAACCCACCCATCCTGGGAACTACAACCAGGGCAACAGCTACAAGGGCTCCAGTTCCATATAGAAAATGGGAGAAGTGCCTGGAAAAGGGGTGAGTGCTGAGCAAGCAGCATTGTTCCCTCTCAGACCTCTCTCTCACATCCAGCATCACAGCACTGATGAACACCTGAGGCTCTGCCCCTTATAATGTAACAGGTGCAACAGCTCTACCTAAGACACAGAGGAAAATACAGGAACCTCTCAAGTTGAGAAATCAGAGAAGTATGGCCCCAAAAAGGGAACAGATCAAGGTTCCAGTGGGAGAAATAAGCAACGAGAAGATAGCCAACCTAATACACGCAGAGTTCAAAATGCTGGTGATGAAGATGCTCACAGACTTGATAGATGTGCTTGAATACAGTAAACGCAGAAGGGAAAAGTAGAGGCTATGTTAGGTGAAATAAAAGAAAATCCACACAAAACCAAGGGAAAAGGGAGGGAAACCAGGGTTCAAATCAATGATATGGAACATAAGGAAGAAATAAACAGTCAACCAACAACCAACACAGAATGGGGAAACAAAATTGAGAAAAAATGAGGAGAGGCTTAGGAACCTCTGGGACAATTTTAAACTGCCAACATCCAAATTGTGGGGGTGCCAGGAGAAGAGGAAGAGCAAGAAATTGATAACCTGTGTGAAAAAACAACAAAGGGAAACTTCCCAAATTTGGTGAAGGAAATAGACGTACAAGTCTAGGAAACACAGAGCCCCAAACAAGTAGATCCAAAGAGGACCACACCAAGACGCATCATAACTAAAATGCCAAATGTTAAAGATAAAGAGAGAATCTTAAAAGCCGCAAGAAAAAAGTAGAGAGTTACCTACAAAGGGGTTCCTGTAGGACTATCAGCTGATTTTTCTAAAGAAACTGCAGGCAAGAAGGGACCAGCAAGAAGCTTTCTATGTGATGACAAGCAAGGACCTACAACATCAATGTGTGACAGATACATAGATTGGTTGCCTCTTGCACATCCCCAACTGGGGACCTGGCCCACAAATCCAGGCATGTGCCCTGACTGGGAATCGAACCTGTGACCCTTTGGTTCGCAGGCCAGTGCTCAATCCACTGAGCCACACCAGCCAGGGCAGAACCTTAAACTGTAAAGTTAGGTTGTTGATTTGCAATTTTCCTTACTTTTAATGTAAACATTTATAGCTATAATTTTTCCTCTAGCACTACTCTTACTGCATCTCATAAGTTTTATTTTCATTAATCTCTAAGTACTTTGTAATTGCCTTGTTATCCTTCTTTCATCCGTTGATTTTTTTACTGTGCTATTTAATTTTCACAATAAGAAGGTACTTTGTATGAAATATATTAAAATTTTTATTTTATTTTGATTTTGTTGATTTTAGAGAAGAAAGGGAGAAAGAGAAGGAGAGAAAAATCAATGCGAGGAAGAAACATCAATCAGTTGCCTCTCGTAGGCACCCTGACCTGGGACCAAACCTTCAACCCAGGCATGTGTCCTGACCAGAAATCGAACTCAGGACTTTTCAGTCTGCAGGACAATGTCCATCCAACTGAGCCACACTGGCTACTGCTTGATATCCACTTTTTTTTTTTTTTTTTAATCTAATAAGGGTTTTGTTTTGTTTTTTTTTTAAGATTTTATTATTTTTAGAGAGAGGGGAAGAGAGAGAGGCAGAGAGGGAGAGAGACATCCATGTATGGTTGCCTCCAGCTATGGACCTGGCTGGAGACCTGGCTTGTACCCTGGCTACGTGCCCTGGCTGGGAATAGAACCAGCGACATCTGGGTTCGCAGGTTGGCACTTTATCCACTCTAATGACTTTTCATTTGTGACCTTACACATGATATCCTGGAAAATGTTCATGGGCTCTTAAGAAAAATGTTTATGCAATTGTTTTTGAGTAGCATGTTATACATGTCTGTTAGATGTAGATGGTTTATTGTGAGTCCTCTTTTATCTGGTTACTGTATTCATTACTGAGAGGGGGCTATGGAAGTCTCCCACTATTATTATAGAACTGCTTATTTCTACCTTCCATTCTGTCAGTTTTTGCTTCATGTATTTTCATGGTCTGTTATGGTTTGTAAAGGTTTATGATTATTGTATCTTCTCGTATTGACCCTTTTAAAAAATTAATATAAGAGGTATTTCTTTGTGTCTTGTAACATGTTTTATTTAAAATATAACTGTATTTGGTCTGATATTAGTATCCATCCACTCTCTTTTGGTTACTAAATGAATGGAATATATTTTTCCATCATTTCACTCCCAATCTATTTGTGTTTTTGTATTAAAATGAGTCCTGTTGTAGACAGTATGTATTTTTATCCGTTCTTTCAATCTCTGTCTTTTTTTTTTTTTTTTTTTTTTTTTTTTTTTTTTTTTTTTTTTTTTTTTTTTTTTTTTTTTTTTTTTTTTTTTTTAGAAAGAGGGGAAGAGAGAGAGGCAGAGAGGGAGAGAGACATCAATGTATGGTTGCTTTTCACCTGCCTCCAGCCACAGACCTGACTGGAGACCTGCCTTGCAACCTAGTTATGTTGCCCTGGCTGGGAATCAAACCTGCGACCTTTGGGTTCCCAGGCCGGCGCCTTATCCACTGGGCTACCAGCCAGAGCCAATCTCTGTCTTTTGATTGGAGAGTTTAGTTCATTTACATTTTAAATAATTACTAATAAAGAGAAGCTTACTTTTGTCATTTTCCTATTTAATTTCCAAATGTCTTGTAACTCTTTCATCTCTCATTTTCCGCACTATTGTCTTATTTTATGCTAATTTGATTTTTTAAATAAGGAAATGTTTAAATCTCATTTCCTTTTATGTATATGCTATAGCTATTTCCTTTGTGTTTACAATGAGGATTATATTTAATGTCCTAAAGTTGTAACACTCTGATTTGAATTTATATGAGCTCAATTTCCATAACATACAAAAACTCTGTTTCTTTACAGCTCTGTTCCCACCCTTTTGGTTACCGGTGTACAAAACTATGTACATTGTGTGCCCAAACATGAACTAATAATTATTTTAAATACATTTGTCTCTTAAATTATGTGGAAAACAACGTGTAAGTTACAAACAAAAGTTACAATAATACTAGCTTTTAGACTAACATTTTTAAAATATATTAGTCTCTTAGATCATACAAAATACACAAAGTGCAGATACAAATCATTATTAAAATATTAGCTTTTTAATTGTCCATATGTGATAGATACTGTGATTTATAATAAGAAATGTATGCATGCGCTCTGTCCCCAATCCTGGCACAGAACTCTTAAAACCCTTGGAATTTTCTGTGATAACGGTGACTGAAATTGTTGTTATGTTAATGAAGTAAATTTTGGAAAGTGCCTAAGGATGAGGTCTGGTTGCCAATGGAGCCAACCATATAATTAGTAAGTAGTAATTTTCAGTCTCTCCACCCCACCTCCTGGGATGGGAGAGGGGCCAATGATTTAATCAATCGTGCCTATATAATGAAGCTTCCACAAAAGGCCAAAGGAATGGGGTTCATATATAAAGCATCTGAGTTGGTAAACACAGAGATTTGGAGAAAATGGCGCACTTGGAAAGAACATGAAAGCTCCGCATCCTTTCCCTATACCTTGTTCTATGCACCTCTTCCATCTTGCTGTTCCTGAGTTATATACTTTTATAATAAATCAGTAATCTAGTAAGTAAAATGATTATCTAAGTTCTGTGAGCCATGCCAGCAAATTAATTAAACCAAAAAAGGGGGTTGTTGAAACCACCAATTTATAGCCACTAGATCAGAAGCATAACCTGAACTTACAATTGGCATCTGAAGGGGGAACAGTTATGTAGGATTGAGCCCTTAACCTGTGGAACCTGTTGCTACCTCTGAGTTGATAGTGTCAGAATTGTTAAATTGGAGGACATCCAGCTGGTGTTGAAGAATTGTTTGGTATGGGGAAAAATACCCACATGTTGGAACTGGGTGCAGAATCACACCATATGTATATTTTTAAGATTTTATTTATTATTCTTAGAGAGGGGTAAGGGGAGAGGAACAGAGAGAGAGAGAGAAAGAGAGAGAGAGAGAGAGATCAATATATGGTTGCCTTTCATCTGCCTCCAGCTACAGACCTGGCTGGAGACCTGGCTTGCAAGCTGGTTATGTGCCCTGGCTGGGGAATCGAACCAGCGACTTTTGGATTTGCAGGTTGACACCAATCCACTGAGCTACCAGCCAGGGCTATTTTACCTTTATTGAAGTCTTTATTTCTTCATATGGCTTCTAGTTACTGTTTAGTGTCTTTTCATTTCATCTTGCAGGGTACATCTAATAGTAATGAACTCCCTCAGCTGTTTTTTTTTGTTTGTTTGTTTTTATTATTTATTTATTTAGATTTTTTATTTATTATTTTTAGAGAGAGGGGAAGGGAGAGAGGCAGAGAGGGAAAGAGACACCAATGCATGGCCTCCCCTCACCTGCCTCCAGCCACAGACCTGGCTGGGACCTGATTATGTGCCCTGGCTGGGAATCGAACCAGCGACCCCTGGGTTTGCAGGCCAGCGCCTTATCCACTGTGCCACCAGCCAGGGCTGTTTGTTTTTAATCTAAGAATGTCTTCACTTCTCTTTTGAAAGACAGTTACTGGATATAGAGTTCTTGGTTGACAGGTTTTTTTTGTTTTTTTTTTTGCACTTTGAATATGCAGGGTGCGCAAGATAAAGTGGCAAAATTTTAGTAAAATAAATAACATACCACAAAAATGTTATATTTTGAAAAAAAATGTATTCTTATATGTAAATACATAAATATAAATATAGTCATTATTTTTTTAATTGTTAAAAAAGTCTCCATTTGCTACAATAATAGACTCTATTCGACTTCAGAATTTTGACCACGCTTTAATTAACTTTTCTTTATTCATGGACATTATAATGTTTTCAATCTTAGCTTTAACAGCCTCTTTATTGGATTGAGGTTGTTTATTAACTTCTCTCTCACAAATGATGAATAAATAATAGTCTAAAGGATTTGCAACTGGTGAACTAAGTGGCCAGATTTCCTTTGACCAGAATTCAGGAACATTGACACTGAGAAATTCTTGCACCTTTTTGGTATTATGTGCTGGTGCACCATCTTGTTGGAAGATAAATGACATCCATTTGCAACTTGCTTCATCCATGGTACCACTACTCTTAAAACGTCAAGGTAAACATCAGCAGTTACCTTTAAAAATGTGGGATATGATATCTCCTTCATTGCTGACAACACCTAACACCATCACTGTAGCAGGAAATTTCATTTTCATGACAATTGGGACTTCATTAAGATTCTCACAGAGCCACCTTTTGTGTCTTCTGTTGACTGTTTGGTCCTGCTGAGAATTCTTTTCATCAAAGATGAAAATCAGAGGATTTTTTCCTTTGGGATTTTTCAATTTTGTTAGCAGTGTCCTTGCTTTTTCAAAGCACCTTTCCTTTGGCTGCTGTGTCATAAACTGGCCTCTTCCTCTTCTTTATTCTCTTTTTTTAATTTTTAAAAAGATTTTATTGATTATTTTTTAGAGAGAGGGGAAGGGAGAGAGGCAGAGAGGGAGAGAAACATCAATGTATGGTTGTCTTTCACCTGCCTCCAGCTTCAGACATGGCTGGAGACCTGACTTCCAACCTGGTTATGTGCCCTGGCTGGGAATCAAACCAGCGACCTTTGGGTTCAGAGGCTGGCACGTTATCCACTGTGCCACCAGCTAAGGCTGGCCTCTTCTAAGAATGTACGATTTGTATCTAATAGCTTCAGCAATAATCTTGTGAACCATTGCACTCAACATCTGCAGTCCTCTTGCTATGGACTTATTTTTCATTGCTATGAACATAATCTTCATTGATGATCTCCTGGATTCTGTGTACAATATCTGGACTTGTGCGATCCTTGCATACCTTATGTGTTTTCCTTGTTGGTGTGATGACATCAGGATCAGCCTCATATACCTTCTTCACGTTGTCAACTATACATAAAGGATGTTATTGAAGTCTGCAATTTCCTTAGCAGTTGGCCCTGAATGCAGCACAGATATAGCTGCTCTAACATCATATTCATTTGACATGACAGCTGCTCTCAGAATTTAATACTTTATATCTGAAACAATGATGTTAAATCGTAACCTTAGAAACATTGTTTTTCAAAATTAATAAGAGGCATATGAAATAAAGAGAGGCAACATCATTGCCAATTTATCACGCACATCCTGTACATACAGCATCAGCTCTTTGCCTTCCATCTTTTAAAGACTCTGATGAGAAATCTCTGCTGATGGTCTTGTTGAGCATCTCTTGTATGTGATGAGTTACCACTTCTCTCTTAGTGCTTTCAAGATTCTATCTTTTTTCCTTTGGTTTATGAAGGTTTGATTATGATGTGTTCCAGTCTAAGTCTTTTGAAGTTCATTTTAGAGTTTGTTGAGCTTCTGAGATGTTTATATCTTTCATCAAATTTGGAAATTTTTCAGCCATTATTTCTTAAAATATTCTCTCCACCCCTTTCTTTTCTCCTTCTGGCACTCTCACAATGTGTATGTTAGGCTGCTTGATGGTGCTCCATAGGTCTTTTAGGCTCTGTTCACTCTTTAATCATTTTTTCTTTCTGTTCCTCAGACTCAATGAGTTCCACTGTCCTATTTTAAAGTTCACTGTTTTTTTTTTTTTTTCTTCTGTCTGCTTAAATCTACTATTGAATCCCTCTAGTAAGTTTTTCATTTCAGCTATGATTCATTTTAGTTTCAGAATTTCTTTTGAGTTTCATGTCTTCATTGACATTTACATTCGTTCATACATAACTTGTTACCCTTTTTACATACAGTTTTAGCTGTTTGGGCATCTTTCAGACAGTTGTTTTGACATCTGTGTTTATTAGATATACTGGCAGGTAATGTTCAGGGACAGTGTCTATGGTTTTACTTTTTCCTATGAGTGGGTCATATTTTCCTCGTTCTTTTCATGCCTCATAAGTTTTTAGTTGTTGTTGAAAACTGGATATTTGAGTATAGAATATGGTAATGCTAGAAATCAGATGTTCCCCCATCCCTAAGGGTTTTTTTGTTATTGTTTTTGTTTATCAATTTTTAAAAAATTGTTGTAGGCTGTGTTTGTGTCAAGGAGGACAGAATAAATTTAAGATCTCCTGAAGTCTTTTCTAAGCCTGCACCTTACCCTATGTATTCATGGTCACTTTCTAATTTTCTCTGTATATGCAGTTGTTTTTGAATGCTTTAGCCTTTACTAACTGGACCCCAAAAAGAGGAGAAACAGAAAAGCAAAGGTGGAAAAAAGAGCACTAGCCCTTTAAGACTCCTATAAATCACTTCAGCTGGAGGGAGAGAGGCTTACAACCTGGGGAAGGTGCAAAAACATTGACTGTCTGCCTTTTTGTCTGCAACTCTGTGATCAGAAGCAGCAACCAGTTATCAGAGCACAGATCCGTAACATTTGGAGAACAACATGCTTTTTGCCTGCCCTAGTCCTGTATGAAAGCTGCCCTAGGAACACTCACAACTGCCTGCCTGCAGGGCTGGGTCGGGGGGCATGAGTAGCTACCCCTGTGCTAAAAGCCGAAGCTGGCTGAAATTAACCAAAACTCACCATCCAATCCTTGTCCTGGAAGCTGTCAGCCCTCAATGGACCCCAGAGTACTTGAGTAGGCTCCCCACCTATTTCACTTCTAACAGATACCATGACAAATTAGTGAATACCAAAGGTCTCTGTGATATCTCTACTCTTATTATTGTTTTGGCTTCACTAGCCATTGTAGTAAGCATGCCCACTTCATCTTTGGTGTATAAGCGCTGCAACATCCTTCCCACCCCTAGATTTCATTGTATCTATTGCACTTAGAGATCCCTGTTCATTGGTAGACAAGTCCACTGAATTTCTGACCTCCAAAGAAGAGCCACTACAGAGCTCTTCAAGGATGCCAGGACTCCTCCTCACAAATTTCTTCCTGATAGCTATAGGATAGTTAATGCTAGTGATATCATTGCATCCCCTTGACCCTCACAGCGTATGTGGATAAGCAAGTCTTAAATGACAAAGCTACTCAGTATTCTGCTCTTCCTAAGCTTATGTGTTTTTCCCTCAGATTTACTGAAGCATCATTGACAAATAAAAATGATATATAATTAAGGTGTACAATGCATGCTTTTGTATACACATATGTTGTGAACTGATTATCAAATCAAACTAATTAACACGGCCAGCAGCCTCAGACAATTATCCCTTTTTGTTTTTTTCCCGTGGGGAGAACACTTCAGATCTACTCTCTTAGCAAATTTCAGTATCGCTGTAATAAATACAGTATTATCAACTATAGTCACTGTGCTGTACATTAGATCTTCAGGACTTACTCATCTTACATAACTGGAACTTTGTGCCCTCTGGCCAAGATTTTTCCATTTTGCCACACTGCCCCTCCACCACTAAGCTTTGGCAACCATCACCTGCTCTCTGATGTGATGAGTCTGACATTTTCAGCTTCCACGTATAAGTGATATAATGCAGTATTTATCTTTTGTGTCTGACTTACTTTATTAAGCATAGTGTCCTCCGGGTTCAAAGCCTTCAGAGAATTTCTTCTACAGCAAAAGGATCATCAGCACATTACCACCCACAGGCTGATTTTGAATGACCTTTGGGCTTCCAAAAATGAAATGGCCTTCACATTTTTTTAACTGAAATAAAATCAAAAGAATAATAATATTTTGTAAGGTGAAAAAATGATATACCTGGCTAGTGTAGCTCAGTGGGTTGGCACCAGCCCGTGAACCCAAAGGTTGCTGGTTCGATTCCCCAGCCAGGACACATAACCAGGTTGCAAGCCAGGTCTCCAGCCAGCTCTGTAGCTGGAGGCAGGTGAAAGGCAACCAGACATGGATGCTTCTCTCCCTTTCTTCCTCCCTCCCTGGTTTCTCTCTGAAAATAATAAATAAAATCTTTTTTTAAATAGTATAAAATTCTAATTTTAGTGCTGGTAAACTTTTATTGGCACATAGTCACAGTCATTCATTTCTAAATTGTCTTAGGCTACTTTTCAGCTACAATGGGAGAGATGAATAGTTGTAACTGGCACTGGCTTTGAAAACCTAAAACATTTACTATATGGCCTTTTATCAGAAAAGTTTGCTGCCTCATGCTCTACAATATACCAAGAACTTCTGGCATTTCGACCCCATCTAGGTCGCCTTTGTGTCCATAATACCAGTCACCCAAGCAAAAAGAGCCATTCTTAGCTCCTCAAGCTCAAAAATTGAATCCAGAGAATCTCTGCTTAATGGATTATCAATAAATATCAATAAATATTTATATCAACAAATTTGACCTGATCTAACTTTATATTCTTTCACTTGATTCCACACCCTTAAGATCGATTTCCACATGCATTTTCCAGCTTTATGCTGATAAACATTGGCAAGGAGAAATTAGCCATTGATTTTGGTGTTACACTGCGCCTCATGGGTCACATCTTGTACCTTCCCCCTTTGGATTCTGCTGAGATGTGTGTTAAAAGCAAGAAGAGGCGGTAAGAATAGGTCCTGAGAAGAAGCCACAGGGCCATTCCAGGCAACTCCCTTAAGGAGCTACTTTAAGGAAGGCAGTGTCTCCAGGCTAGAGGAGACCAGCCTCCTCAGACAGGGTGCAGGCCGCTTCTATGAACAAAGAATTTTCAGCAGAATTGAGGGGCTTTAGGTCCCCAGGTTTATTACAATCTGCTCATATGTCCTCATCCCAATTTTCAGGATCCTGTTCCTTCCCAATCAATGCTATCGGTTTAACCAAAAAGACCCTTTGAGGTTGAAAGTTCCATGGATGTTGCAATCCAGTCAACCCCAGGATTTTAATTCTGAGTTTAGTTTGCAGAACTCTCAGCCTCACAGCCGGAGGAAATCAGGGGTTTTTTGTTTGTTTGTTTGTTTTCTCTTTGCAGTCACAGAAGCTGTCAAGTCCTTTACACAGATCTTGAGCTGGAAATGCAAAGCTCTGAGCTCACCATTTTCTTTCCCCAAGTTTTTCACCTCAACTAGAAGCAACCAGCCAAGCCCATTTCACTCTTTGTTTTCACTAAAATGTGCTGTGGTGGTAAATACTTTGTTACCCAGATCCTTGTCTTCTGTAGGAACCTGATACAGGAAGCCACTGGAAATGATCTGAACAACTGTTTCCCCACTTCATGCTGTGACCTATCAGGGTCTGTCCCCTTTACCACTGGAAACAGAATTGTTAATGACTTGAAATCCAATTAAATCAGGGAACCAATTCCAGAAAACTCCAGAACTCATCCTTTTCTTCTGGAATCACCCTGAGACCAAATTCTGTGTCAGCAAAGCAGAATCACTAATACACACATGCACGCACAACACACATATGCACACACTTTTTTACAGGGATTTGACCTTTCACAATTGCGGGAACTTGTGGCGCAGTCTCTGTAAGGCTGTTAACTCCGCGCTTATGCTGGAACTTGAAGTCCAGAGGGCAGCCAGTCAGGAAGGGGAGGTGATGTAAGGTTGGAGAGATCAGGAACAACCTGAAACTCACAAGCACAAGTTTGGAGTCTATGAATATGGGCTAAACCCTATGTTCTCCTTTTTTGCCTTTTCCCTGTGCCTATATGAACAAGCTCATAAAAGAAGGTTACAGAGCCCTGGCTGGTGGCTTAGTGGATGTCCTGCTGAACAGAACAGGTGGCTTAGTGGTGCAGATGTCCTGCTGAAGCCAGGGCCCCTCAAAATGGGGCTGAGCACACACCTGGCTTAGGAGTTGGAGAAGCTGAAGGAGGACCCAGGGGGAGGACCAGCAGCTGCAGGCCTAGTCACCGCCTTACAAGTAAGTCACAAAAAGCTGCTCCTAGCCCTGGCTGGTGGTACAGTGGATAAGGTGCTGACCTGCAAACCCAAAGGTCGCTGGTTCAATTCCCAGCCAGGGCACATAACCAGGTTGCAAGCCAGGTCTCCAGCCAGGTCTGTAGCTGGAGGCAGGTGAAAGGCAACCATACATTGATGCCTGCCTCCCTCTCTGCCTCCCTCCCTTCCCCTCTCTCTAAAAATAATAAATAAAAAATATTTTTTAAAAGCTGCTCCTCCCACCTCTACTCAGCAACTCTTCCAGGAGAACATCTCTGTGGACCTCTCTAATTATAAGCATGCAGGCGTATAGGAGGGGGAGCTCTGGAAAATGTAGCTTAACCTAGACAAGTGGCCACATGATAAAATCAATTCGGATGATGTTCCAAATCCTGTTTAATCCTCACCAGTAGGAGCTGAAGCATATTGATTCACCAACCTCCTTAGAAGCAAGCACACCTCACTGAGATAAGCTTTGGAGGTCTCTCCCGACACCCCAAGAAAAGCACAACCTAGCTTCATACGAGTAATTGGGTTCCTTTCCGTTAATGTAATTTGGCCTAAATTTTCCCGAATAAGAGCCTTGTCAGTGTTGTACTCAGGAGGCTGGCTGCATTACAGGAGCCACTCCATTAGCTCTTGGCAAGAACACTCTCCCCCAATGTAAGAGTGAAGGGGGAGGCTTCCATCCAGACACCACACCACAGAAAAAAAAAAAAAAGTGTCTTATGCCAGAAGGAGTTTGGACAGCAGGTGACAGTCTGGGGAGCATCGGGGGCACTGCTGAAGAGGTTTCTAGATGTTTTTTTTTCAAGCCTGAGATTCAGCGTCCTGTCCCCTGGAGGTCTTGACAGACTCCAGTATTGTCTTCCCTGATGGTGTTCAGGATGTCCTGGACTTGATTAAAAGACTACATTTCTCAGTTCCTTTTTGTAGCTAGAGGTGGCCAATCAAAAGCAAGAAGCGTTTGAGAGGGGTTCCTGGAAACTCTCTTTAAAGCGTGCTGAGTCACCTACTGGTGCCTTTTCCCCACATTTTTCTTCTTTCTTTTTTACCTGGAAGTGGGACATGAAGGCTGAGGCTTTTGCAGCCACGTCCTGATCTTGAGAATCAGAGCCACTTGCTAAGGATGGCAAAGCAGTAAGTCATAAGGAGCCTGGTCCCTTAGGATGTCAAGGAACCCCTGCCCCAGCTTTAGATTCTACACTTCAGAGTTCTCGAATGGGAGAGGGAAATAAATCGCCTTTTTAAAGCCACTGTTGCTTCTGGCTGAAGTCTCTTGCTATGTAGAATAACAAGTTCCCTTTGTCGCACTCTCTAGCGCTGTTCACCCAACTCCAGAAGATTATAGTTTCCTGCCCTCTTGAACTCAAATACGGCCTTGCGATTTGCTTTGGCCAAGGAGATGTGAGCAGGAATGATGTGTGTCCCTTCCTGGCAAAGGCTCCAAGCACAGCGTGTGTCTCTCCTTGTTCTCTTTTCTGTTTGTCAGCGATAAGCAGAAATGTTTCAGATAGTGGCTTCTCCATCAACTTAGGCTGCAGCATGGCCCCCAGCTGACCCATGATGAACATGCGGTGTGACCGAGAAACGAACCTTTGTCGTTGTAAGGCGCTGAGGTTTTGAGCTTATTTATTACTGTCCATGTTAAGCAAACGTGGGCTGGCTTGACATAGGGAATTAGGGGCTGACAAGTTCTTTGGAAAGCTGAGCTGAGTGGGCTCTAGGCTACAGCTTTGCAATGATCGCTGCAACGTGACTGCAGAGAGAACCTCACTCATGCTGTGCCTTTACTCTCACACGCAAATACCAGGCTCACAACACTTCCGATGGCGAATGTGTGGTGTGTTTTCCCCACACCAAGCAATTTTCTGTGACACCAGTTGGGCATCTTAATTCAATCTGACACTCACCGGAGTTCGTGAAGACCTCACAGGTTGAGGGCTCGGTCCCACAAGACTGCCCCCACCACTTCAGACGCCAATTGCTACAGGTCACTGACAACTTCTGTCCAACCTGACTACAAATTAGGGACTCCCATGACTCTCTCCACCTTGGATTTGACTGTTTGCTGGAACAACTTACAGAATCAGAAAAACACTTATATTGACTAATTTATTATATAATAACAAGCATGATAAAAGATACAGATGAGCAGCAAGACCAAGAGACACATAAGGCAAGATCTAGGAGGGTTCTAAGCACAGGAGTATCTGTCCCATGCCACTCTTCCAGTGCATGGATGTGTTCACCAACCTAGAAGCTCTCTGAACCCCATACTATTGGGATTCACGGAGGCTTCATCATGTAGACATGATCGATCATGAAACTCAATTTCCAGCCCTTCTCCTTACTGGATAATAGTGAATGGGGCTGAAAGTTTTCAGCTTCTAATCATGGATTGGACTTCCTGGTGACCAGCCCATGAAGCATTGCCTCTTTAGAACAAAAGACACTGCTACCCGCTAGGAAACTCTGAAGGATTTGAAAACTCTGTATCAGTAACTGGGGTCAAAGACCAAAAATAGAACAGAAGATGCTCCTGGTTCTCTTATCACTCAGGGAATTATGAGGGCTTTAGGAGCTGTGGGCCAGGAACTGGGAACAAAAATCAACCTATATATTTTCTACTATTTCACAATGACCAACTGGTCCATCTAGGGAGCTTCTCCTCCACCCTAATCAGGAGGACCCACGGTGCATGTCACCTTCAGAAACCTGTTGCTCTGTCTCTGATCCAGGACCAGAAAGTCTTTACCAACTAGGTCATAAATGCCTTTTTGTGTTCAATTTTGTGTTTTGTATTGAGGCATAACTGACATGTAGTAAAATGCACAGGCCTTTCCTTGACTTTTTATGGAATTTATTGGCGTGACATTGGTTAATAAAATTATATAGATTTCAGGTGTACAATCTATAATATTTGAAAAAATTAAAAATGGAAGTGCCTTATGATACAAAGATTCCACTTCTGGGAGTATATATGGAGAAACCCAAAACATTAATTCAAAAGAATATATATATACATCTTTATGTTTACTGCAGCCTTGTTTACAAAGTACACAGCTCTTAAGTGTACACTTCAGTCAGTTCTGAGCAGTGTATATACTCCTGAAAACTGCACCACTGTTAGGATATACAGAACATTTCAATCCTTCAAGAACATTCCCTCATGTCCCTTCTCAATCAACCCCCACCCCCACAGTAGAGACAATATAATAGTAGTGGCAACTGTCATTCTTCTTTTTTTTCTTTCTTTTATTTACTATTTTCTAGAGAGAGGGGAAGGGAGAGAGGCAGAGAGGGAGAGACACTCAGTGTATGGTTGCCTTTCACCTGCCTCCAGCTATGGACCTGGCTGGGGACCTGGCTTGCAACCTGGTTATGTTTTCCTGGCTGGGAATTGAACCAGCGACCTTTGGGTTCACAGGCTGGCGCCTTATCCACTGTGCCACCAACCAGGGCCTTATTCTTACTTTTATCACCGTCAATTAGTTTTGCTTATTCCAGAGCCTCATATAAGTGAGATTATCCAGTCTGAGCTCTTTCGTATCTGGCTCCTTTTATTCAAGGTAAAGCTTTTGAGATTCATTTGTGTTGTGTGCAATGGTAGTTCCTCCTTGTTATTGCTGAGGAGTACGCACACAGCACACGTAGGTAGTAGTTAGTATCCACTCACCTATGCTGATGGACTTTTAGGGTTGTGCCCAGTGTTTTTGCTTTTATAAATATTGCTGCTACAAACATCCATGGACAAGTCTTCATGTGGACATGTGGTTTCCTTTCTCTTGGATGGGTATCTACGAGTTAAGTTGCTGGGTCATGTGTTAAGTGTACATTTACCTTTTAAAGAAACTGATAGTTCCCTAAAGTGATTGTACCAACTTATAGCAATGAAAATTCCACTTGCTCCTGATTCGCTGCAGCACTTGGTATTGTTAGTCTTTTTGATTTTAGCCATTCCGTATATGGTCAACTCTTGTGCTGGTTTTCATTTGCTTTTTACTGATGACTAATGATATTGAGCATCTTTCATGTGTTTATTGGCCATTTAAATATTCTTTGTGTGTGCATAACTGCATTTTAACACTCACAGGTTAATGGCCGGACACTAGAATGGGTGTGACCAAAAACCTCATCATTTTCATAAAGATACTGGTCAGCAGAAAAGAGCCAATTAGGCTGAAAGATGTTCTCTTTTGGCCTTCTAAATCTCATAGATTTACCAGAGTTGAGTCCTCCTCCAGAACCCCATTTCAGGGGAATCTAGGAAACGTAGGGTTAGCTTTTTTATCTCTACCCCATGGGAGGTGGAATGAGGGGTGAATGGACACCGAGTGCCAGTCCACCAGTCTTCAATGCAGTGGATCAGCGCTGCCCTTCCTCTGCCCTGGCAGCTCCCAGGTGTTCTGAGCTGGTGAACCCTCAAGTCCAGGCTGTACTCCACCAGGGGCACATGAGATGGTTTTAGGCTCCAAATAATACTAACTCCCATTGAATCTCATCATAAGACAGCATATCACTTTTCAATATCTTTCAATCCATTAAATAATATTTAATTAATTGAACAAATAATTACATAAGTAATCAAATTAATTAAATAATTGCTTAATCCATGACATAATTTTTACTGTGTAGTAAAAATTAATTTTAACCCAAAAGAGGTCTGCCTGTCTTTTGGCCTCAGCTCCTGAAAGGTAGGGCCCTGGAACGTCCTGTCTTTAAAGAGTATCTTTGTTTACCTGAGGACCTCAGACCATACGAAATAGTTTCTAACAATGAGATGGGTGGTGGGGTCTTGGGGCCACTGGTGCCAGCTTAGCCTCCAAAGGGGCTGAAAACTGAGGTAACCTCGTGGATGATCAGCCATGTCTTTGTGACTGAGCTCCCGTAACAACTTTGCACACCAAGGGTTGCGGGAGCTTCCCTGGTTGGCGATACTTCGTGCATGTTGTCACATATTGTTGCCAGAAGGCAGCACTGTCCATGGTTCCATTGGGAGAAGACAATTGGAAGCTTTGTATTTGGAACTTTTCTGGGCTCTGCCTATGCGTCTTTTTCTTCTTGGCTAATTCTGATCTGCTTTCTTACACTGTAATTAACTGTAACTACATGTATAACAGCTTTCAGTGAGTTCTGTGTCTTTCAAGTGAATTATTGAACCTAAGGATGGTTTTGGGGACAAACCTGCTGCTGGTGTCACAAGTGAGAGTGGGCTCGCGCCCTCCAGTCTCTGCAGCGTTTTTGGGCAGATGATGGCTGGGCTCCTCCAACAGAGCAGACTCTGGTCTCCCGCTCAGAGCCCTCACTCAGCCAACAACTCAGTGTCCAGCTAGGATGCAATTAATCCTTTTTCTTGTTTTCGCTGGGTTTCTCTTAATGGCTATCTTCTATTTATATCAAGCAGGGCTGGTTTTCTATATATAACTTTTAAAATAAATGTATTTAAGTTAAAAAGAGAGTTGACCATATATATGATGTGTATTTGTAATATACATCATATATATATATATATATATGTATATCATATATATACAAAAGATATCCCTCCTGATTGTTTAGGCATCTGTTCTGATTAGTAGGTGGTGGGTGCCAATCAAAAATATTTCTTGGCCCTGGCTGGTGGCACAGTGGAAAGGTGTTGGCCTGCGAACCCAAAGGTTGCGAGTTCAATTTCCAGCCAGGGCACATAACCAGGTTGCAAGCCAGGTCTCCAGCCAGATCTGTGGCTGGAGGCAGGTGAAAGGCAACCATACATTGATGTTTCTCTCCCTCTCTGCCTCTCCCTTCCCCTCTCTCTGGAAAAAATAAAATCTTAAATTAAAAAAAGCCATGTTGTTTTGGATAAAAATACAGTTAATTTGATTTAAAAAATATATATATTTCTATTATTCTCCCTACATGTATATCATATGTATACATATAATATATATCATATTCATAATTTATGTATATACATAATACAGAATATATACCACATATTTGCAATACATATCACATACAATGAATGTGTTTTCATTGGATTTATCTCTGGGTATGTTTTATTTATGTGACTGTTTGTTTCTGTACGTGGTAGTGTCTTTTAAAATAAATTTATTTCAGTGAAGAGAGTTATTTTTTAAGTATATTTTATTGATTATGCTGTTACAGTTGTCCTAATTTTTTTACCTTTGCCCCCCTTCCACCAAGTACCTCCCTCCCCTCCAGCAATATACCTCCCTTAGTTCATGTCCATGGGTCATGCATTTAAGTTCTTTGGCTTCACCCTTTCTTGTACTATTTTTAACTTGCCTTTATCTAATTTTTTCTTACCCATTATGCTTCTTGATCCCTGCACTATTTTCCCCTTTCTCCCCTTTCCCCCTCTCAGCTGGTATCCCTTCAAATGATACCCATACTTATGACTCCTGTTCTGGTTGTTTGCTTAGACTGTTTCTGTTTTTTATATTCTGTTGTTGACAGTTGTGAGTTTGTTGTAATTTTAATGCTCATAGTTTTGATCTTCTTCTTGTTATTAAATAAATCCTTTGAACATTTCATCTAAGGGCTTGGTGATGATGAACTCCTTTAGCTTTACCTTCTCTGGGAAGCACTTTGTCTGCTCTTCCATTCTAAATGATAGTTTTGCTGGATAAGAGTAATCTTGGTTGTAGGTCTTTGTTTTTTCATCACTTTGAATACTTCTTGCCAGCCTCTTCTTGCCTGCAAAGTTTCTTTTAAGAAATCAGCTGATAATATAAAAGTAAATAATAGTAATTCAGGTAGAATAAAATTGTGGAAAAAAAAAACCCTGAGATTATATATATAATCTCTGTTTAATACATTGACATTTTCTTTTGTATTTTATTGCTTCTTTTCCTTCTTTTATGCTACTCATGGCCCACCAAACTGATTTTGTAATCCATGCTGTGACCTGAAGTTTGTGAAATACTGTTATGCAAATACCTGTGAATGGGACTTTGTCTCTTTATTTTGGCACGATGACCCTTTAGCCTGGGTAGAGGCCTCTGCCCCATGCCCTGTGCTTCAGCAGGCTTGCTCTGACTCTCTGATTTTCATCTGGTTGAGCCCCTCCTCACAGACTACAGAATCCAAGAGCCTTCAGGAAGTGTCCACTGAAGCCTGTGCTCCTCTTGACTGTGCTGTGGAATCTGGAACCCAGGATTCCTCACCCACACTGCTCTGAGCCCTCTCCAAGGCCTACATGGTCTTCTTGGTGGGCAAGCGCTCTCTTAAGTCAAGAGATAGCCTAATTAGAGGGTTAGTGGTGTGCATAAAGACTGGGTGTCCAACTCATGGGTGTGCATGTTGGAGGGATCTGGGCGGGGTGAAGGAAAAAGGTCCACTGTGAGCCTGGGATCTCCACAGTGCTTTGCCACCCAATGTTAGGGTGAGCTGACACTGGACACTAGGCTCTGCATGGCCCAGGCCAGGGGCCTCAAGTTGACCTGGGCAGAATCCAACACTGACCAGAGTTCTTGCAGCCGTTCCCCCAGTCTCTCCCACTTCACCCTAGGCTGGTTACAGTCACAATATACCTCGCCTTGGTTTTTGAGTGTGTGACCCTCTCATTCTAGTTCTCCAGGAGCTTGTCCCAGCTCCTGCCACTTTCTTCCACCCTCAGTCACGAATGATCACAGATCAGAGACAAAGGTCACAGTGCTCTTTACTTTTTTTTCTGAACAGAATGGTCAACGTAATGGGGGAGTGCCTGGGGAGCCGGGCAGCCTTCTGGGTGGGCAGGGTTGGGAAGGTAGGGGGCTCAGGCCATCAGCCCCGACTTCAGCTTCACTGGTGTCTTCTCTCTCAGCCTGGGTTTTAGTGAGTATTCTATAGCCTCTGCAAGGGGAAGGAGGAGGTGGGCATAGTGAGCTGGCGGTGGCTCTGTCTCTGGTGTCCATCAGATTGTTGGCCCCCACTTCTGATGGACTCACCCGTTACGTTTCCTGCATAATCGCGGCAACTGCCTACACTTGCCACCTGTGGGTGAAGGAAATGATCCAATCATAAGTAGGAACAATACTGATTTCTGTGTGTGTGTTCTCTGGATGCTAGAGGACAAGGTCCTTGAACTTTGTTCCCTGGGAAGCAGCAAGGCAACTCTGAGAAGGGATGAGAAACAGATAGAAGAGCCAGTGCAGGACCCATGGAAGAATCTTTTCACACAGACAGAGGAGCACTTTGGAAACCTTCCTAGTTTGTGTGCTATTCATTCATTTCACAGATGTTTATTGTGCATCTACTACATGCCAGATGCTGGTCTAAGCACTGGGAACACAGCCAAGAATAACAATTACGAAAATCCTTGCTCTAGTAGAGCTGATTTTCTAGTTGGGGAGACCAGCAATGAGGTAAATAAGCCAAGTGTACAGATGGTTGTAAGTCAGATGGTAATGAGTGCTATGAACAAAAAGCCAGGAAAGAGGCAGGAGACATGAAGGAGGTGAGGGAGGAGCCACTTGGATATCTGGAGAAGGGGTATTCCATGCAGAGTCAAAAGTCAGTGCAAAGGCCCTGAGGTAGGAAGGGACAGGTGAGCAGGGAGGCCAGGACACTGGACCACAGTAGATAAGAGGGGATATTAGAAGACAAATCATACACCTGACAACCACCCTTGTTTCCCTAATGCCTGGATCCTCCTGGCCTCTTTCTGTAGTTATTGTCACATGCTCAGCTAATTACTGCATCGAGGACTCCTCCCTCTACCTGTTTGATTTTTTTAAAATCATCTTTCTCATCCTCAGGAATCACTTCCAATTTTACCTCTTTAGAAAAAGTGCCTCTCCCTGTCCCTCTTGGTCATGTCATGTGGCTTTATTTCCCTCATGGTTATTATCTTTCTTTGTATCCACTCTGCTCACTAGTACCATTTACCTGTTTGTTCTCATCTGCCTTCGAGATGTGAGCTTCCTGAGGGCGAGACCAGCATCATGGCATAGGTTGGGCACAGAGTAGGCGACCACAAATATTTGTCTTTGTAACAATTTATGGCCCCAGGACTAGCATCAAGGCTCTGTCTTCACCCAGGACCAGTCCTTTCCTGATTCTTAATGTGCTATGTGACACTGGGAAAACCTCTCAACTTTCTGAGCCTCACTCTTCCTACAGGGGAAAGAATAGGGCCAGACAGAAAGTCAGGATCAATAAATACATGTTGCTTGACCCCTGATTCAATGAGGTTCAAGCACATGTTAACAATCTCTTTCTGTTACCACCAGAGTTCTGCCTCCCACCTTAAGACTGAGAAAATGTGGCTGTGCCCATTTTCCTGATGGGGAAGTTGGACAAGAAATGTAATGAAACCTGGTGTAGGTTACACAGCTTACCTGAGAGTTTACAAACTGGTGGCCTTCGTATTTTATTTAGTGTATGGCATTTAAAAATTTTTTTTATTTATTATTTTTAGAGAGAAGGGCAGGGAGGAAGGAAGAAAGGGAGAGAAGCATCAATGCATGGCTGCCCTTCACCTGCCTCCAGCCAAGGACCTGGCTGGAAACCCGGTCCACAACCTGGCCATGTGCCCTGGCTGGGGAATTGAACCAGCGACCTCTGGGTTTGCAGGCCAGCACCAATCCACTGAGCCACACCAGCCAGGGCAGTGTATGGCATTTTAAACACTTTTTTTTTTAAATTAGTTTATCTGCTTGTTAGTTTCCCTCTGCACCCTTTCCAATGTAACGCTGGGCCCTGGGGGGCTGACCTGAGAGGCCACAGTCCCAGACCCTCACCCTCTACCTGATTGTCGGTTGGGAAGCACCAGCAGGAGAAAGGAGGGTGGAGCAGGGAGACGTTTACCCATCTGGTCCCCTCCACCCTGAGTCTTCCTGGCTGGGTTACAATGGCGCAGTGGCTGCGAACCTCTCACCAGGTCTTGGCACAGACATTACGTCACCTCACCCTTTCAGACAAGTGTGATCACAGCTGTCCACTGCCACTAGTCCTGGAGGCTGCGCCATCCCATCATCCTGCCACCACCCTGTGAACAAGCCCAGGCCGAGGAGGGAAGAACCAAGGTGCCCACAGAAACAGAGCTCCCTGCTCACTGGCAGCTGACCTCAGATACATGAATAAGCCCAGCTGCGACCAGAACCACCTAGCTGAACCCAGCCTATATTTCCAAACTGTAGAAAGGAGAGGTAAGCAGATGGTTGCCGTGTTAAGCCACTGAATTCTGTGGTGGTTTGTATGCTATGATACCAAGGGATATGCCTTATTTAAAATCACCTTGCCCAGGGACCTTCATTGAAGCTATCCCCACCCTGGGTCAGAGTGTACACCAAGGCCTCTTCCCTCCCAATCTTGCTGCCCCTCCCTCCCAACACCCATTCTTACTTGTGAGGATGACAATGCCTGTGATGAACAGTACAGCTGCGACCAACAGCCCCTTTTTCCGGAGAGTGGCCTCGTCTGCAGAGAGAAACATGGAAGAGTATGGTGACAGGGCCTTCACCCTTCCTCCCCCTGCATCCTCCATGGGTAAACTTACCATAGAAGAAGGGGTCGTCCTCACTTGAATCTGCAGGGGACAGACAAGGAGCAAGTCAAAGTTCAGCAAAGGTTTGTAGAGTGAATTAATGAATGACAAGGTCAGGGAGAGGGGACACCTGTATCTCGGTGCCGGTACGCTTAGAAGAAAACCCAAAGTCTCCTGTGGTACACAATCTGGCTCTCTCAACCCTCTAACTTCACCTCCTCATTCTCCTCTTGTCATTTGCTCCAGCCCTGCCAGACCACTTCTCGGTCCCCAGGCCTCAGCATTAGCTGCTCCCTCTGTCCCAGATATCCTCATGGCTTCCCCTTCAACCCCTTCCTGGCCCTTTACAAAAATTCTCAGCCCTGCCCCTGGCTGGTGGTGGATAAGGCGTCGGCCTGTGAACCCAACGGTCGCTGGTTCAATTCCCAGTCAGGGCACATAATCAGGTTGCAAGCCAGGTCTCCAGCCAGGTCTGTGGCTGGGGGCAGGTGAAAGGCAACCATACATTGATGTCTGTCTTCCTCTCACCTCTCTCCCTTCCCCTCTCTAAAAATAATAAATAAAAACATTTAAAAAATACTCAACCCTGTTTTATTTCTCTTGATAGCAATTTTAAAACCACATGACATATAGTCAGTATGGTTATTATTTATTGTTTCTTTTCCCCTTCTGGAATGTCTGCTCCATGAGGTCAGAGACCTTTTCTGTCTCACTCATTGCTGTATCCCTGGCACCCAGAACAGTGTCTGGCACATAGGTAGGTGCTCAATAAATAGCTATTTAATGAATAAGTAAATGAATGAATGAATGAATGAATGTGACACTTGGGCATATCATGATCATTTGTTCATTGGGGTTGGCTGGTTAAGAAGCGGAAAATAAAACAATAAAGGGAAGAATCATGGTGCTTCTAGAAACAGCTCTTGCTGACCCCAAGATGATCTCAGATGCCTAAGTCCAGAAGAGGGCAGAACCACCCAGCCGAGCCCGGACTTCCAAATTGCAGGCACAAGTTCAGTTCTCAAAAACTAAATAAATGATCGTCATTCTGAGTTATTGAATGTTGGGGTGGCTTGCATGCAGCATTCATTTATGTATTTATTCATCTATTCAGGTATTTATTGCATGTCTACCCTGTGCTCACCCTCTGCCAGCCTTGAAGTTATAATATATCCACCCAACATGTTTATTCAGGACTATTCTGTACTGAGCAATATTACAGGTGCTAGAAATACATATTGAATAGAAAATAGTTTGTTTCTATCCTGGCTGGTATGGCTCAGTGGATTGAGCACTGACCTGCGAACCAAGGGGTTGCAGGTTCAATTCCCAGTTAGGGCACATGCCTGGGTTATGAGCCAGGTCCACAGTTGTGGTGCCTGAGAGGCAACCATACATTGATGATTCTTTCCCTCTCTTTCTCTCTCCCTTTTCCCCTCTTTCTAAAAAATAATAGACATAATTTAAAAAAAAAGATAAACCTTGTTTTTAATTTGGGGAGTTACTAACCAGTTATCCTGAGGGCAGTGTGTGTCGTGGTATCTTGGTCTGGATACCGCTTGGAGGCTGTGGTGCCTTTAGTGGGCTCAGCAGAGACAGCAACTAGAGATGGTGGAAGGCAGGAGTGAGCCGTGGAGGGAAATAGTCTGTATTTGTGAGAAACCCCTCTCCCCCACCTACACATTCAGTGGGCAGGAACAGGTGTTATGGGCCATGTCCACATTTGTGGTGCTCAAGAGGCAACCATACATTGATGATTCTTTCCTTCTCTCTCTCTTATCCCTTCCCCCTCTTTCTAAAAATAAATAGGCAAAATTATTTAAAATGAGAAAGAAAAAGCTTGTGTTTAGTGTGGGGAGTTACTAACCAGTTGTTCCAGTTGTCTTGAGGGCAGTGCGTGTGGTGTTATCTTGGCCTTGGTCCGGAGGCTGCTTAGAGGCTGTGGTGCCTTCCGTGGAACCAGCCGAGAGAATAGCTAGAGATGGTGGAGGGCAGGAGTGAGCCGTGGAGGAAGATAGTCTGTATTTGTGAGAAACTCCTCTCCCACACCGATACATTCAGTGGGCAGGAACGGGTGTCCCCACTCTGACCCCTGAAGCCAGTAAGGAGTGGCAGGAATGGATGTATTTAAATAAGCCCACACACCCCCTGGTTAAAACCAGTTGCCTCAACCTCCTGACTCCTCTCCTAGGACCCTGTGCGTTGACACATAGTCTGGGAAACAAAGGATAACATCTGTCATAGCCAGGCCAGGTGCCTCCAGGACACTGACCCAGTTACAGGGCCTAGAGGCACTTGTCATAAAACATTCTGAACATCAACTTTGCTCCCAGGCCAAAAATACGAGAATTCCTCTCTTTAAAAAGAGACCTACCCCTCTGGCACTGATAAGTGTCCTCAGTGAAGTGGCTATTGCTGTGTGATAGCCAAACTCAGTGCCTCACCTCCCAAACATGAACCATTGGCCAAAGGTTCTGACATGTTCGGCAAAGCCTTACTCAGAGGTAGGCAAGATCCACAGCAGAGACAGAAGCAGAGATCACAGAAAATGCAGAGGGCAGCTGGGGCTGCATGTGGCACTCAGGCACCCTGGCACTAACGAGCCTGGGCTCACATGTGACCCAGCCCCTCTACAGCCCATATTTGGTACCCAGTGACTCCTGGCTTTTCCCAAAACCAAAACCACCTTTGAAAGGGAAGATATTTCAGACTGTTGCTGAGATTCAGGAAAATACAATGGGCAGCTGATGGTGATTCCAACACAGGATTTTGCAGAGTGTTTTCAAAAGTGGAAGAGATGCTGGGAGAACTGTGTGAAGCCCCGAGGTGTCTACTTTGAAGGAGACTGAGATGTCATTGTCTTATGTGTGATGTTTCTTGTATCTCTTCAATACATGTCTCTATTTTTCATATTTCATGGCTGGATAACTTCCCAAACAGACCTCATCATATATAGGATTTGGTGCCATCGGCAATTCCAGGCACCTAGTGGGCTGTTTTGGAACATATCCCCACAGCTAGGGGGAAACTACAGTATAAAATAGTCTGCTGCAGACCCACAGAAAACTTAGGTAACATAAATACGAAATAGAAGAATTATTGATTTCCTTTAACTCTATTCTTTTTCTGGTTAATTATAATGTTTCTTTTTATTTCTGAATATTTTTAATAGTATTCATCCTGTCCATGACCCTTGAAGGGTCCTTAATATTATAAAGCAAGTGTCCTAGTAACCATGGACATGTTGACCATAAATTTCCTAACTTTGTAATATGAAAGAATATAATAACTCAAAAAAACAAACAACAACAACAAAAAAACCTGGGCTCAAATTCTGTTCTGCCACTTAGAGCTGTGGCCTAGGCACACAGCAACCTCTCTGGGCCTAGGCTCCTTCTCCGGAAAATGGGGTTAAGACAGTTCCCACAACGTCGGGTGGTTGGGCGTATTGCGTGAATACGTGAAAGCTGAGCACAGTGTCCAGCACTGAGCAAACTCTCAGCTAATGTTGGCTGTTATCACCTCCTTGGCAATCACTCCTCCGTTCTTTTGGGAGCCAGTGGGGAGCCAGCTGGGGAGAGGGTGCTCCTCGGGCTTCCCTGATCTAGCTTGTTCTCCTACTATAAGCCAGGCCACAAGAGGGAGCCTGTGACCCAGTCTTACCTTTCCAGGGACCTTGCAGATTCTCAGCAGAGATTCTGAGCGGAAGCTAGGTGAAGTTGGGGAGGTTCTGAGCAAGCTGATGACAAGCTCCAGCATAAGAGAACGAAAGATGGAGGGAGAAAGGTGCTGTGGGTTTTTGTGCTCAGGCTCCGGGCCACCCTGAGGCTCAGCAATGCCATTTTACCATTTGGTTCCATGACCCATCAGCGCAAGTGGATTTCTGTCGCACGAAGTGTGTGGAACAACACACAGGAGCTCTGGTCGGCAAGGACTTGGCGCAAGTGAATCAGCGATATGAGGAGGTTTTCTCAATTGGGAAGTGTAGACAGTTGCCACCCCAACTAGGGAAAGTTCCCTTCCCCCAGGTCCCTTTATTTCCATCGGTCATAACATTATTTTAATACACAGATTCTGTCAGAATGAGGTGTTTTACTGAAATCACTGGAAAATGGTAACAATTAAAAAAATTGCCACAGGAGAATGGCATGACCTTAGAGGTGGTGTTGTTTCATGGTGCCCAGTCTGTGCTCTGTGGATGTGTGCCAGCCTAGGAGTGGCACACGATGCTGTACTTTCCAGCAGTGGCTGCTCCTCAAATATGAAGCGTCACACAGGCATTAGAAGCCATCTTCATCTAGGCTCAGCCCCCTTTCCCTTTATTAGAATAAAAATAGCTACTCACTGGTCCTAAGGGGAAGAACCATGTCTTCTTGGTTCATGAACTTCAGAAGGGCTAACAGATTTTCCAGCCCCGGGGCTGGGGGGGCGGGGTCGGACATGACAAGACTCAGGCCTGACCAATCAGAGCAGTCAATTTCCCAGGTTCCCATTGGTCAGACAAGGGCATGTGACCCCAGCTAGGCCGCGAGTCCAGACACTGGACTACAGGTGATGAGAAAGAAATGTGCTCTAACTGCTGATTTGTGACCTAAACAGAACTATAGGCCCTGGCTGGTGTGGGTCAGTGGGTTGAATGCCGGCCTGCAAGCCAAAGGGTCACTGGTTCAATTCCCGGGCAAGGCACGTGTCTGGTTTTGGGCCACGTCCCTGGTTGGGGGTGTTTAAGGGGCAACCGATCAATGTATCTCTTACATGTTGCTATTTCTCTCCCTTTCTTTTCACCACCCCTTCCCTTCTCTCTAAAATTACATAAATAAAATCTTTAAAACACAAAGGGGGCTCTTGGCCGGTGGCTCACTGGAAAGGCGCCGGCCTGCAAACCTAAAGGTTGCTAGTTCAATTCCCAGCCAGGGCACATAATCAGGTTACCAGCCAGGTCCATAGCTGGAGGCAGGTGAAAGGCAACCATACATTGATGTTTCTCTCCCTCTCTGCCTCCCTCCCTTCCCCTTTCTCTAAAAATAATAATAAATAAAAATCTTTAAAATAAATAAATATTAAAAAGAATAAACAAAGAAATTGGATAACCTAGATGAAAAGGAAAAATCCCGAGAAACATACAATCTACCAAGACTGAATCATGAAGAAATAAAAAATCTGAACAAACCTAAAACCAGTAAGAAGATTGAATCATCTATCAAAAACTCAAGAAAGTGGGGAGGGGGACAGAGGGGAGCAAAAAGGGGATGGATGTAATACAACAATAAAATTAAATTAAAAAAACAAAACAAAACAAAACTCAAGAAACACCCAGGACTGGATGGCTTCATTTGTGAATTCTATCAAGTATTTAAAGAATTAACGCCAATCCTCCTTCAGACTCTTAAAAAAAAAACTGAAGAGGGGGAAGAAAAGAACTACCAAAAAGGGAAAAGCCGCTTGAGAATGAAGACAACAGAGAGAAGGAGCCAGATTATCAATGATGACTTGAGGTGTCCGACCCAGCCATGCCTGAAATCGGTGCCTCTGGACTTTACAGAACATACACAGCCAAGAAGCCTTTTATTAAAGTTGGGTTTTCTGTATTTTGCAGTTGAAAAGCTTCTGCTCTAACAAGAAGACATACACAAAGAAAATACCCATAGCCACATTTTCAGATACCAGCCCAGTGAAAGAACCTGAACAAGAGAAGGTCCTGAATCTATCTAGCTTAGAAAATTTGGTGTAAGCTAGATGCCCCTCTTGGGGACACGCGCTACAAATAAGCTTTATTAAGACTGAGAAATCCTCCCAGAGAGAAACATGTTTAACTTTATCTCAGAGTTTTGCAAACACCTTTGGCTGCAAACCAAAAAAAAAATTTTTCTGGAAGATGTATTAACAATTCCCCTAACGGGTGCTCTGAGAAAAATCTTTGGGGGATGGCTGACCCAAATAGAGAATTAAACAAAACTTGTAAGTTGCTGCCCTGCTGCTAGGCTATACCTTCCCCGTTGCTGTCATTCATCCTGGGAGCTGTGGTTAGAAGCACATCCACTTCTGAGTGCTGCGTCTGGGTCTCCGTCTGGATGGCTGTTACTTCAACCGAGGTCAGAAGAGCAAGGAGGAGAGCATAAGAAACAAGTGAATCAGCAACATACGGATCCACAGAACAGCAAAGGGCCCTCTGGCACAAAGCAAAAATGTTCATAAGCCAAGTGGCGCTGGGGGAGTGGGGATGGGGGACTCACATACTGCTGGTGGCAAGGCAAGTAGGTGTAGCCATTTCCAAGTGGCTTTGAAAACACCTTTTAGTGTTCATGTCCTTGACCACATAGTGTTGTGGGCCAAAGCAGGTTCCTGGACCCTGATCCCCACCATGTCACTGACACGCTATGACACCTTGAGAAGTTACTCTGAGCTTCTATGTCCCTATCTGTAAGGTGGGAATAAGGATCATTTCTACCTCAGAGGGTGTGTTTGAGGATTGAGGGAGTAATCAAGGATTAAATAGTTGGAACCCCAGTGGTGTAAGTGACCCCAGTTCTCATCAAGATGTGCATAGCTTCCTTAACTGTGCACAGGTATTCTGTGGTGAACACAGCAGTGAAAAAAAAAACCAAGACCAGGGTCTGTAAGGGAATGCGGGGAGAGGGTCCACACATTTTTTCCTGGGGGAAAGAAACCAGTTGCAGAACAATCATTTAACATCCTTAAACTCACACAAATACACCTCCCAGCCAGGTATTTTCTCCAGGTTAGACACACTCATGATACAGTCTTGTTGGGGAATCACCCCAGCCCATTGCCAACAGGGGGGACCTCCCAGGGATGGGGGAGAGAACAAGGATGAGGAATGAACAAAGGGATTTTGTCTGGCCTACCACATTCTCATTATTTATGAGGAGAATGTGTTTATGCACTACAGTGTCATTAAACATTAATAGGAAAAATTGAGGAGCACTTTTTGACTTATGTTACACTCCAAGAAAAAGTTCAAAACTGATTTGAAAATTCAAAAGAGGAAAAATAAAGAGACTGAAGTAAGAAGTACATGGAGTTGGCCCATAAGAAATGTGTGGGGTATTTGCAAAGCTATCTTCCTTGACCTGGTGGTAGCTCCACAGGGGTTCCACTCAGAATAATGTGCTAAGTTGTACGTTTATGGCCTTCCTACTTTTCTACCTGTGTGTTACTTTTCACAATTCCAAAAGATTTCTTTTAAAGAAGTGAATGCAGTTGGCTGTCCCCCCACAAATTAAACCATGGGATCCAGAGCTGAGGGACTGACACAGGCAACCGGAGACCCAGAGTGTCAGAGGAAGAAAGGCAACAACATCTGTCCCAGACCCACCCCACCTCACCGCTGCCCCACTCATTGCCACCCTGCACGGCTGAAGTCTGGAGTTCTGAGTAAACTGTAGCTGAAGTCCAGAAACGGAGAGAAGAGAGAAAAGATATGGAGATAGTTCATGAGTGGTGGGTAGTATGAGGGGATTTTCATAGCAACTCCATTTTGATCTAAGGGAAATAACTTCATTAATCCAGCCATATCCTCATTGCTTAAATGCAATGACAGTACCATCCCTGTCTCAGGCCCTGCCCTCCCACAGATGCCCATTTCTCTTCTCATCATCCACCCGCCTCTGGTGAGAGCCCCGGAACTTCCTTTGGGACCCATTCTTTTCTGACTCTTGGTCTACTTAATTCCCTGGGGCTGCCACCTGCCCTGTTGGAGGCTGAACATGAGACCCAGGTCTGGCTAATCAGCTTTCTGTGCCTGTGGGCACATGACCTGAGCCTGGTCAATGACAGTCCTGGAACACTTGCTGAATTGGGGAAGGGGAAATTCTCTTTCCTCCAGGTTCTTAAGCAAGTAGGATGAAAGCTCCAGGTACCTAGATGCCATCTTGGTGACATAAGAGCAGAATCTGCCTGAGAATGAAGCCAACACAGAGAAAACCGAACCAAGAGATGAGGACAGGTTCCTGGTAGCATCATTGGAGAACCTAGGTCAAGCCATGCCTGATGGTCTATCCCTGAAATTTTGGCTACACAAATTTAAAAATTCCTGTCTGGGCCAGTTTGAGATTTTTGTTGCGGTTGTTATTTGCAATGACAGGATCTTACCAGACCTGTCCCTCTTTCCTCACCTGGGGTTTCAGCCAGGGCATGGATGTTCACAGCAGTTGAGTCTGTTGGAGAAGCGGGTGTGGTCCCCTTCAACGTCTGTCCTGAGAAATCAAGAATGAGAAGCCAGGGAGAAATCTCTGGTCCTCCTCTCACCAACACCCCCACTCTGCCCTCCCTTCTGAAGCTTGGGGGTAATTCAGGAAGTCCTTCAGGTGGTGGAACAGAGGATAGCTGTTTGATTGGTCACTTTATTGGTTTCAATCATGATCTTGGAAGTGTTTTAAGAAATGCTAATGCCCCAGCACCCTCCCCTGTGGGATGGGAGATGGTTTAGCCCAGGGGCTAGGGTAAGTCAGGGCCTTGATCTCAAATTCTGTTCCCAGCTTGCTCTAGGTCAACTGTGTGACCTGCAGCAAGTGAAGACCCTAACTCTGAGCTTCAGGTGCCTCAACCACAAAGTGGGAATAACTGAATCTACTTCTCAGGGCTGCAGAGAGGGCGAAAGGAGATGGAGTGGGGAAGTATCTCTTCCACTGCTTCACATGTAGTCAGCGCTGAATACAGCTACTGCCCACCCTGGCCCAGCTTCCATCCTCTCCCTCCTGCACAGCACAGCCACCTCCTCCCTGGTCATGGCTCCCATCCTTGCCCCGCAGCAGGAGAGGAAGCCCGTGAACACCTGAGGCAGACAGATTGTGGCCCTGCTGGCTCAGGGCCTCCCCTGGCTGCACCTTTCACTTGGTAAAAGCAGAAGTCCTCACCCTGTTTATAAGTGCCCCCTCCATCTGGTCCCCTGTTATCTCTCTGAGCTCTCCTTCCTCCACCGGGCCCCCTGTTCACCCCAACCAAACCACCTGGCCCGAGTGCTGTTCCTCACACTCAGCACACGCACTCATTCCCCAGATACCAGCTTGGCTGCTTCCCTCATCTCCTTCAAGTGTCTGCCCTCCTGTCCCCCCGTTTTGAGGTCTCCTCTGACCAGTCCATTTCAATAATCTTCATTCCGCTCCTCTATTTTTCTCCATAACATGGATCACCCTCTAGCATTCTATATCATTTACGATGGGTGATTTATTTTCTGCCTTTGCGAAACAGAATGGAGCTCCTATTTTATAATGTTGTTTCCACGGTGCATGAAATAAGATCTGGCACCTAGTAGCTGATTAATCAACACTTGTTGAATGACTGAAGGAATACATGAAAATCGTTTCATATTAGAGAACTGGGACATTCAGGGGAGAGAGAGTAGGCTCTGGATTTCAGGGACAGGCAGGATCACTGGATTCCAGCCCCTTCACTCGCTGGCTTCCGGCATAGGCACTTCCCTTAGCTGAGCCTGTTTCTTCATAGTAAAACAAGCAGGACAATATGTATAACACAGTCCAGGCCAAAGCCAAGGTCAGCTTCCACATACTGCCACGTAGAAAGCACCTGCCGATGCCACCATAGCTATGGTCTCGCGGTGACACCTCTCGAACAAAGGGGAAGCGTCTCCAGCTCTCAGACTAGTCCTGGCTCCTCGCCTTCTCCTAACTGTCTCACCCGGGGATCCAGAGAGCTGTTGTGCTGGGAGCCCAGGGTTCCTGGCTGCCGAGTAGAAAACTGACACCCATCTCCCCGCCAAATCAAACTCAGTTCTTCTTGAGGGTGAAATGTAGGCTGCTCAGCAGGACAGGCTCCGGCCAGACTTGTTGGAAGCAGCCACCCAGGTCTGAGGCATCCAAAAAGGGTATAATGTCAGCCCTTTCACCAGGACCCCCGCCTCCTGGTGCTGGCTCAGTAGCGGGTGCGGACGCAGGACAGTGGGAGCTCTGAAGCAGGGTGGAGACAAGGGCCAGGCCTTACCTCTGGTAGGGAGAATCAGGGCAATGGTGAGGAGGTACACGTGACCAGAGGGCGACATCTAAGGGGAGAGCAGGAGTTGGGGTCAGCCATGGTGTTAGTGAGGCAGGCCCAGGACAGCCCATGGGCATCCTCTGGGCCCCTTCCCCAACCTAAGCAGGTATCTCTGGCTTCAAGGACCCCTACCAGGGCTGACAGGAGAGTCTCAGAAGTGGGGGCCCCCAGCTGCCACTCCCCTCTTCCTGTCCACAAGGAAAGCAAGACAGGTTAGATCAAACTGGGCTTCCAGTAGCAGCCACTGTACAAGGACACCCCTGAAGAAGAGAAGCACTTACCCCACTCAGACTGGCCCTGATGGTCACCGAGAGGCCCTGGGGCACAGGAATAGATCCTGGGCTTTCTCCCTCCCTCAGGGGCTGACCCAGGGCAGAGGCGTCAGCAAGGAGGGGAAAAAGGAAGAATGAGTAATGTGCTCCTGATCTCAGAGGAAAAAGTGACTGGTGTCAGACCTCATTGCAGGGACAATAGAATTGGATGCTGGGCAGACGTGGGAAGGAGTGGTGGCAGAGGGACAGAGGAGAGCTGGGACACTAGGACAGCAGGGAGAGGGGCAGGGCAGCCCACCGCGGCCGTGAGGCACAGCAGGCCGGAGAAGCGAGCATGAATGGGGGCACAGAGGATCCGCGAAGACCAGCCTTGACCCACCTGGGCCCGGGCCCCGCGCAGAAGGGAGAGGGTGGGCAAGGGTCGGAGGAGAGACTTACGTCCGAACTGGGGGTCGGGCGCCTGCAGCCTCGTGGAGGGAGCGCAGCGGCCGCGGCGGCGTTCTGACGGAGGGTGTGGCCAGGAGAGCGCAGGCAGGCGGCGGGCGGGCGGGGACCCAACGGGCTCAGTCATTTCCTCTTGGGTTTCCTGGTTTCAAGAGCCCGGGGTGGGAGCAGGAGGAGGGGGGAGACGCCAAGGGTGATGGGGAGTGGGGGCAGGGGCGAGAAGCAGGGTTGCGACCTCCACCCACCCTGCCTGGGGCTGGCAGGTCTCGGTGGGCTGGGGGCTTCTTCCGGGTGCGAGGCGGAGAGGGGATGGGGGCAACCGGGCCTGGGGGGGTAGGAGGGGAAAGGTGCAACTGGGGAGGGGGGTAGCTGAGGGAGTGGAAGAAACCCTCGAGGGGCTCAGAGAAAGAGGAAGAACCCGCTGAAGAAAGGGCGGGAGAAGAAGGGACAATTCTGGGGACGTGGGCGAGCTCTCCCCCAGGTTTACCCCTCCCCCATTTGGTCCCCACAGATGGGAACACACAGACAGAACAGGAGGAAAAACCAAATGCACATTTATTTAGCTCAAGACGTAGACACCGGGGGTGCAAGGGAACGCATCTTTGGAAAGGAAACAAGGAGGTGCAGAGGGGCAGTACACGGGGACTCGGAGGGGCTGCGGCCGGGGCGCGCACTCCTGGACTCCAGCAACTGGAGACCTGAGTCGCTAGATCGGGGATGCAGACGGGCTCTTTGGGGGGTCGTCATTGCCAAGGCCTGGGGAGGGGCAGCAGGATGCAGCGGCTCCAGCCTCGGGGTGGGTGGGGCGGCTCATTCCGGGGATCACTCCCAGCGGCGCACGGCTGGGATCCCCACCGCCTCCACCGGGTCCTCAGGCTCCCACACTCAGGCAGGGACAGCAGTGGAGGTGCCGGAGGAGGCTGGTTTTACACGCCACCACCTCCAGGGGCTGCATAGGGAGGGAGGGAGGGAGGGAGAGGAAGAGAGAGAGAGAGAGCTGGAGAGCACACTAGAGGGGTGGAAGCAGCCCCCTCCCTAGAGCCAGGGAACCTTTCATCCTCACCATGGAATCCATGCCCCCAGGGACTGACTCCTTTGAGTTGCCTTGCCTCTCCACTTTCTAAGGTGTGGTCCATCTACATAGCAACACCTGTGGGTCTCTGTCCTGCCCCGTAAGACACTCTTACAGAGGGGAAGATACCCGTGAGGAGGCTGAGACCCCTTGGCCCAGCTTGGGCTTTTCTGGGGCTTCCTCTGCCAGAAGGGGATTCTCCATCTCCCTCCTATGACTCTCAAAACTCTTCCCACACCTCCCCTTACCCATACCCAGCCTCCCGAACATTGGAACACAACAGAACCTCCTGTCCCCAACCCACATGGGACCATCACTCAACTGGAGTGGGTCACAATCCTGTACATATTCTTACACCATGCCCCAGACATCAGGGCCATCTCCAATATCCACAAAGTGTCTTCTTAATATGTTTAAGTCTCTTTAAAAGAATATGAAACAAAATACATGACATTCTCTCCACCAAATCCCCCCAAATACGGAGTACCCCAAAGCCCACTTTTTTTTTTTAGTTACATGAACTTTTTAAGAGGCAGAGAGATTCCCATCTGATTTATTTTTAAGTCCATGGAGAGAATGCAGTTCCACTAAAAACAGGTCGAGATATTTTTACATAATTAAAATTAACACCCTCAAGGAGCCAAGTCTTTCATGTACGTGATTCTCTCTCCATCTCCCCTTACACCTTTCATCCCTCTGCACCCACTCTCTCCTCCAACACTCCCACCCCTCCTATAGCCCCACTCCCCTCCCCACCCACCCCTCCTGCATTCGTCCTCCTCCCACCTCCCCCCCTCATCCTCACCCTCATCCCTTTTCTCTTTATCCCTTTCTTACACTTTCTGTCATTTCATTCTCATTCACCTCACATCTATACGTCTCTCCTTTTGTTATTTTGATGCCATTATTCAGAAGCCCTTCCTTCCTTCCCCCTCCTTCTCGTCTCCTTCCTTTTTCGCAGTCATTTCACCCTAGATCTTCCAAACTGAACAATTAGATTTGAAAACCATTCTGTCTTCCCGCTTCTCTAGTCCTCAGCTCTGTCTTCATTCTGAGTGCAGAAGTCCTTTCCCCTCTCTTCCCAGGCTTATGGCTTTTTACTCTGGGGAATTAGTTCTTCCTTGCTTTTACAGGCTTGTGTAATTGTTTCTGGGAGGCTTAGTGGACGCTTTAGGACATTTCATACCCCACTGACTCTTCATGGTTTAACATGTTTGATCTGCAGGATCTCAGCTCCTCATGAAATGCCCATGTCCATCCATTAGGTTGGTGACCCCATTCTTAGGTACATCCAATGAAACAAACACCTCTTCTAATGACTCCCCTTTCCACTCCCACCTGTCCTCCTTCCAGGACCACACACTTTCTCACCCTTACCTGAGGAGGGCAGCTCTGACTTACAGGACTTGCACGTTGGGCTGTGGAAAGCAAAGATGGAGAGAAACGCATAAGGAAGCTGAATAGCAGCCGGCTTTATGTAAAACACAACACAGGCCCTGGGTCCTACTGGTACTGTTGCGCCCCCTCCCCCGCCTCTCCCCGCTGCTGCCAGACCTCTCAGACCTGGAGTCCGCCTTCCTGCACTTCACCTTCTTGCCTGTTAGGAGACAGACAGACAAAACAAGAAGACAGGACATAAGGGTCTGGCCAAAAGGCAAAAAAGGAACGGTGGGTGCCTGACCCCAAGGTGTCCCCGTTTGAGGGTTTTTAGAATGTTTAGGAAAGGGTCACACTTACTGATGATGATGATGATGCCCAGCAGGAACAATATGGTAGCCAGAGTCATGCCCACAGTCTGCACAGTGTCATAGTCTAGGGAAGATAAGGGAGCACGTCGGGGTGGAGGTGTTCAGCTCCCCTCCCCCAGCCTGGCTTCAGACACCCCAGACAGAGGCCCAAAATTCAGCAATGCTGCAGGCTGTGCTGGAGGCTCTTCCAGGGGGTTAGTGTGAGGATGGATCTGGCTTCTTTTGTCCTCTCTCTCCCTAGCCCCCTCCTCTGGCGTCTGTGACTGTTATAGATGTATATGGCCACCTTCTACTGCCTACTCCCTGGTCCTGTCCACCATTGTCAAATGGGTGGGCTACTACAGGAAGCAACCTTCTCTATGATCCACCCCTTACTTGCCACCACCCC